>JASTWQ010000771.1:0-75070 GCA_035220615.1 Leptothorax acervorum
GCAGTTCTGAACGTATTTAACAATTTTCTAAAGAGTTCTAGGCACTACCAACTTTGTACTATTTATAAAAAAATAATAATTTCCGGAAAGTGCATTTTAAGGCAGATAAGGGTGAGATGCTGGTCCGATATTCGAGAGTTCTAGTCAATGTAAAATATTTTTCGCTGCAGTTCTGAACGTATTTAACAATTTTCTAAAGAGTTCTCGGCACTAGAAACGTTGTGTATTTTAAAAAAATTTAAATTCCCCGGAAAGCGCATTTTGAAACAGATAAGGGTGAGATGCTGGTCGATATTCGAGAGTTCCAGTCATTGTAAAATATTTCTCGTGCAGTTCTGAACGTATTTAACAATTTTCTAAAGAGTTCTAGGCACTACCAACCTTGTACTATTTTAAAAAAATTAATAATTTCCGGAAAGTGCATTTTAAAGCAGATAAGGGTGAGATGCTGGTCGATATTCGAGAGTTCTAATCAATGTAAAATATTTTTCGTGCAGTTCTGAACGTATTTAACAATTTTCTAAAGAGTTCTCGGCACTACAAACGTTGTTATTTTTAAAAAATTGAAACTTCCCGGAAAGCGCATTTTAAAACAGATAAGGGTGAGATGCTGGTCGATATTCGAAAGTTCTAGTAAATGTAAAATATTTTTCGTGCAGTTCTGAACGTATTTAACAATTTTCTAAAGAGTTCTAGGCACTACCAACTTTGTACTATTTTTAAAAAAATAATAATTTCCGGAAAGTGCATTTTAAGGCAGATAAGGGTGAGGTGCTGGTCGATATTCGAGAGTTCTAGTCAATGTAAAATATTTTTCGTGCAGTTCTGAACGTATTTAACAATTTTCTAAAGAGTTCTCGGCACTACCAACGTTGTTATTTTAAAAAAATTGAAACTTCCCGGAAAGCGCATTTTAAACAGATAAGGGTGAGATGCTGGTCGATATTCGAAAGTTCTAGTAAATGTAAAATATTTTTCGTGCAGTTCTGAACGTATTTAACAATTTTCTAAAGAGTTCTCGGCACTAGGAACGTGTTTTATTTTAAGAAAATTTAAATTTCATGTAAAATATTTTTCGTGCAGTTCTGAACGTATTTAACAATTTTCTAAAGAGTTCCGGCGCACTACCAACTTTGTACTATTTAAAAAAAAAATAATAATTTCCGGAAAGCGCATTTTAAAACAGATAAGGGTGAGATGCTGGTCGATATTCGAGAGTTCTAGTCATTGTAAAAATATTTTCGTGCAGTTCTGAACGTATTTAACAATTTTCTAAAGAGTTCTCGGCACTACCAACGTTGTGTAATTTTAAAAAATTAATAATTTCCGGAAAAGCGCATTTAAAACAGATAAGGTGAGATGCTGGTCGATATTCGAGAGTTCTAGTCAATGTAAAATATTTTCGTGCAGTTCTGAACGTATTTAACAATTTCTAAAGAGTTCTCGGCACTAGCAACGTTTGTGTTATTTAAAAAAATTAAATTCCCCGGAAAGCGCATTTTAAAATTGATAAGGGTGAGATGCTGGCCAATATTCGAGAGTTCTAGTTCATTGTAAAATATTTTTCGTGCAGTTCTGAACGTATTTAACAATTTTATAAGAGTTCTAGGCACTACCAACGTTGTGTAATTTTTAAAAAAATTGACTAACTTTCCCGGAAAGTGCATTTTAAGCAGATAAGGGTGAGATGCTGGTCCGATATTCGAGAGTTCTAGTCAATGTAAAATATTTTTCGCGCAGTTCTGAAAGTATTTAACAATTTTCTAAGAGTTCTCGGCACTAGCAACGTTGTGTTAATTTTAAAAAATTGAAACTCCCTGGAAAGCGCATTTTAAAACAGATAAGGGTGAGATGCTGCTGGTCGATATTCGAGAGTTCTAGTCAATGTAAAATATTTTTCGCGCAGTTCTGAACGTATTTAACAATTTTCTAAAGAGTTCTCGGCACTAGCAACGTTGTTATTTTAAAAAAATTGAAATTCCTCGGAAAGCGCATTTTGAAACAGATAAGGGTGAGATGCTGGTCGATATTCGAGAGTTCCAGTCATTGTAAAATATTTTTCGTGCAGTTCTGAACGTATTTAACAATTTTCTAAAGAGTTCTAGGCACTACCAACTTTGTACTATTTTTAAAAAAATAATAATTTCCGGAAAGTGCATTTTAAGGCTGATAAGGGTGAGATGCTGGTCGATATTCGAGAGTTCTAGTCAATGTAAAATATTTTTCGTGCAGTTCTGAACGTATTTAACAATTTTCTAAAGAGTTCTCAGCACTAGGAACGTTGTCTTATTTTAAGAAAATTTAAATTCCCCGGAAAGCGCATTTTAAAACAGATAATGGTGAGATGCTGGTCGATATTCGAGAGTTCTAGTCATTGTAAAATATTTTTCGTACAGTTCTGAACGTATTTAACAATTTTCTAAAGAGTTCTAGGCACTGCCAACTTTGTACTATTTTAAAAAAAATAATAATTTCCGGAAAGTGCATTTTAAGGTTGATAAGGGTGAGATGCTGGCCGATATTCGAGAGTTCTAGTTAATGTAAAATATTTTTCGCGCAGTTCTGAACGTATTTAACAATTTTCTAAGGAGTTCTCGGCGCTACCGACGATGTGTAATTTTAAAAAATTGAAACTCCCGGAAAGCGCATTTTAAAACAGATAAGGGTGAGATGCTGGTCGATATTCGAGAGTTCTAGTCAATGTAAAATATTTTTCGTGCAGTTCTGAACGTATTTAACAATTTTCTAAAGAGTTCTCGGCACTAGAAACGTTGTGTTATTTTAAAAAAATTTAAATTCCCCGGAAAGCGCATTTTAAAACAGATAAGGGTGAGATGCTGGTCGATATTCGAGAGTTCTAGTCATTGTAAAATATTTTTCGTGCAGTTCTGAACGTATTTAACAATTTTCTAAAGAGTTCTAGGCACTACGAACTTTGTACTATATTTAAAAAGATAATAATTTCCGGTAAGTGCATTTTAAGGCAGATAAGGGTGAGATGCTGGTCGATATTCGAGAGTTCTAGTCAATGTAAAATATTTTTCGCGCAGTTCTGAACGTATTTAACAATTTTCTAAAGAGTTCTCGGCACTAGGAACGTTGTGTTATTTTAAAAAACATGAAACTTCCGGAAAGCGCATTTTAAAACAGATGTGGGATTTAACAATTTTCTAAAGAGTTCTCGGCACTATGAACGTTGTGTTATTTTAAAAAAATTTCATTGTAAAATATTTTTCGTGCAGTTCTGAACGTATTTAACAATTTTCTAAAGAGTTCTAGGCACTACCAACCTTGTGCTATTTTTGAAAAAATGATACTTTTCGGAAAGTGCATTTTAAGGCAGATAAGGGTGAGATGCTAGTCGATATTCGAGAGTTCTAGTCAATGTAAAATATTTTTCGCGCAGTTCTGAACGTATTTATCAATTTTCTAAAGAGTTCTCGGCGCTACCAACGTTGTGTAATTTTAAAAAAATTGAAACTCCCGGAAAGCGCATTTTGAAACAGATAAGGGTGAGATGCTGGTCGATATTCGAGAGTTCTAGTCAATGTAAAATATTTTTCGCGCAGTTCTGAACGTATTTAACAATTTTCTAAAGAGTTCTCGGCACTAGAAACGTTGTTATTTTAAAAAAATTGAAATTCCCCGGAAAGCGCATTTTAAAACAGATAAGGGTGAGATGCTGGTCGATATTCGAGAGTTCTAGTCATTGTAAAATATTTTTCGTGCAGTTCTGAACGTATTTAACAATTTTCTAAAGAGTTTTCGGCGCTAGCAACGTTGTGTAATTTTAAAAAAATTGAAACTCCCGGAAAGCGCATTTTAAAACAGATAAGGGTGAGATGCTGGTCGATATTCGAGAGTTCTAGTCATTGTAAAATATTTTTCGTGCAGTTCTGAACGTATTTAACAATTTTCTAAAGAGTTCTAGGCACTAGCCAACGTTGTACTATTTAAAAAAAATAATAATTCCGGAAAGCGCATTTTAAAACAGATAAGGGTGAGATGCTGGTCGATATTCGAGAGTTCTAGTCATTGTAAAATATTTTTCGTGCAGTTCTGAACGTATTTAACAATTTTCTAAAGAGTTCTAGGCACTACCTACTTTGTACTATTTAAAAAAAAATAATAATTTCCGGAAAGTGCATTTTAAGGTTGATAAGGGTGAGATGCTGTCGATATTCGAGAGTTCTAGTCATTGTAAAATATTTTTCGTGCAGTTCTGAACGTATTTATCAATTTTCTAAAGAGTTCTCGGCGCTACCAACGTTGTGTAATTTTAAAAAAATTGAAACTCCCGGAAAGCGCATTTTAAAACAGATAAGGGTGAGATGCTGTCGATATTCGAGAGTTCTAGTCATTGTAAAATATTTTTCGCGCAGTTCTGAACGTATTTATCAATTTTCTAAAGAGTTCTCGGCGCTACCAACGTTGTGTAATTTTAAAAAAATTGAAACTCCCGGAAAGCGCATTTTGAAACAGATAAGGGTGAGATGCTGGTCGATATTCGAGAGTTCTAGTCATTGTAAAATATTTTTCGTGCAGTTCTGAACGTATTTAACAATTTTCTAAAGAGTTCTAGGCACTACCAACTTTGTACTATTTTTAAAAAAATAATAATTTCCGGAAAGTGCATTTTAAGGCAGATAAGGGTGAGATGCTGGTCGATATTCGAGAGTTCTAGTCAATGTAAAATATTTTTCGCGCAGTTCTGAACGTATTTAACAATTTTCTAAAGAGTTCCTCGGCACTAGCAACGTTGTTAATATTAAAAAAATTTAAATTCCCCGGAAAGCGCATTTTGAAACAGATAAGGGTGAGATGCTGGTCGATATTCGAGAGTTCTAGTCATTGTAAAATATTTTTCGTGCAGTTCTGAACGTATTTAACAATTTTCTAAAGAGTTCTAGGCACTACCAACCTTGTACTATTTTTAAAAAAATAATAATTTCCGGAAAGTGCATTTTAAGGCAGATAAGGGTGAGATGCTGGTCGATATTCGAGAGTTCTAGTCAATGTAAAATATTTTTCGCGCAGTTCTGAACGTATTTAACAATTTTCTAAAGAGTTCTCGGCACTAGCAACATTGTGTTATTTTAAAAAAATTTAAATTCCCCGGAAAGCGCATTTTAAAACAGATAAGGGTGAGATGCTGGTCGATATTCGAGAGTTCTAGTCATTGTAAAATATTTGTCGTGCAGTTCTGAACGTATTTAACAATTTTCTAAAGAGTTCTAGGCACTACCAACTTTGTACTATTTTAAAAAAATAATAATTTCCGGAAAGTGCATTTTAAGGCTAATAAGGGCTGAGATGCTGGTCGATATTCGAGAGTTCTAGTCAATGTAAAATATTTTTCGTGCAGTTCTGAACGTATTTAACAATTTTCTAAAGAGTTCTCAGGCACTAGGCAACGTTGTCTTATTTTAAGAAAATTTAAATTCCCCGGAAAGCGCATTTTAAAACAGATAAGGGTGAGATGCTGGTCGATATTCGAGAGTTCTAGTCATTGTAAAATATTTTTCGTACAGTTCTGAACGTATTTAACAATTTTCTAAAGAGTTCTAGGCACTGCCAACTTTGTACTATTTTAAAAAAAATAATAATTTCCGGAAAGTGCATTTTAAGGTTGATAAGGGTGAGATGCTGGCCGATATTCGAGAGTTCTAGTTAATGTAAAATATTTTTCGCGCAGTTCTGAACGTATTTAACAATTTTCTAAGGAGTTCTCGGCGCTACCGACGATGTGTAATTTTAAAAAATTGAAACTCCCGGAAAGCGCATTTTAAAACAGATAAGGGTGAGATGCTGGTCGATATTCGAGAGTTCTAGTCAATGTAAAATATTTTTCGTGCAGTTCTGAACGTATTTAACAATTTTCTAAAGAGTTCTCGGCACTAGCAACGTTGTGTTATTTTAAAAAAATTTAAATTCCCCGGAAAGCGCATTTTAAAACAGATAAGGGTGAGATGCTGGTCGATATTCGAGAGTTCTAGTCATTGTAAAATATTTTTCGTGCAGTTCTGAACGTATTTAACAATTTTCTAAAGAGTTCTAGGCACTACGAACTTTGTACTATATTTAAAAAGATAATAATTTCCGGAAAGTGCATTTTAAGGCAGATAAGGGTGAGATGCTGGTCGATATTCGAGAGTTCTAGTCAATGTAAAATATTTTTCGAGCAGTTCTGAACGTATTTAACAATTTTCTAAAGAGTTCTCGGCACTTGGAACGTTGTGTTATTTTAAAAAAATTTCATTGTAAAATATTTTTCGTGCAGTTCTGAACGTATTTAACAATTTTCTAAAGAGTTCTAGGCACTGCCAACTTTGTACTTATTTAAAAAAAATAATAATTTCCGGAAAGTGCATTTTAAGGTTGATAAGGGTGAGATGCTGGCCGATATTCGAGAGTTCTAGTTAATGTAAAATATTTTTCGCGCAGTTCTGAACGTATTTAACAATTTTCTAAGGAGTTCTCGGCGCTACCGACGATGTGTAATTTTAAAAAATTGAAACTCCCGGAAAGCGCATTTTAAAACAGATAAGGGTGAGATGCTGGTCGATATTCGAGAGTTCTAGTCAATGTAAAATATTTTTCGTGCAGTTCTGAACGTATTTAACAATTTTCTAAAGAGTTCTCGGCACTAGGAACGTTGTGTTATTTTAAAAAAATTTAAATTCCCCGGAAAGCGCATTTTAAAACAGATAAGGGTGAGATGCTGGTCGATATTCGAGAGTTCTAGTCATTGTAAAATATTTTTCGTGCAGTTCTGAACGTATTTAACAATTTTCTAAAGAGTTCTAGGCACTACGAACTTTGTACTATATTTAAAAAGATAATAATTTCCGGAAAGTGCATTTTAAGGCAGATAAGGGTGAGATGCTGGTCGATATTCGAGAGTTCTAGTCAATGTAAAATATTTTTCGTGCAGTTCTGAACGTATTTAACAATTTTCTAAAGAGTTCTCGGCACTAGGAACGTTGTGTTATTTTAAAAAAATTTCATTGTAAAATATTTTTCGTGCAGTTCTGAACGTATTTAACAATTTTCTAAAGAGTTCTAGGCACTACCAACCTTGTACTATTTTTAAAAAAATAATAATTTTCGGAAAGTGCATTTTAAGGCAGATAAGGGTGAGATGCTGGTCGATATTCGAGAGTTCTAGTTAATGTAAAATATTTTTCGTGCAGTTCTGAACGTATTTAACAATTTTCTAAAGAGTTCTCGGCACTAGAAACGTTGTTATTTTAAAAAAATTTAAATTCCCCGGAAAGCGCATTTTAAAACAGATAAGGGTGAGATGCTGTCGATATTCGAGAGTTCTAGTCATTGTAAAATATTTTTCGCGCAGTTCTGAACGTATTTATCAATTTTCTAAAGAGTTCTCGGCGCTACCAACGTTGTGTAATTTTAAAAAAATTGAAACTCCCGGAAAGCGCATTTTGAAACAGATAAGGGTGAGATGCTGGTCGATATTCGAGAGTTCTAGTCATTGTAAAATATTTTTCGTGCAGTTCTGAACGTATTTATCAATTTTCTAAAGAGTTCTCGGCGCTACCAACGTTGTGTAATTTTAAAAAAATTGAAACTCCCGGAAAGCGCATTTTGAAACAGATAAGGGTGAGATGCTGGTCGATATTCGAGAGTTCTAGTCATTGTAAAATATTTTTCGTGCAGTTCTGAACGTATTTAACAATTTTCTAAAGAGTTCTAGGCACTACCAACTTTGTACTATTTTTAAAAAAATAATAATTTCCGGAAAGTGCATTTTAAGGCTGATAAGGGTGAGATGCTGGTCGATATTCGAGAGTTCTAGTCAATGTAAAATATTTTTCGTGCAGTTCTGAACGTATTTAACAATTTTCTAAAGAGTTCTCGGCACTAGCAACGTTGTACTATTTTAAAAAAATTAAATTCCCGGAAAGCGCATTTTAAAACAGATAAGGGTGAGATGCTGGTCGATATTCGAGAGTTCTAGTCATTGTAAAATATTTTTCGTGCAGTTCTGAACGTATTTAACAATTTTCTAAAGAGTTCTCGGCACTAGCAACGTTGTTAATTTTAAAAAAATTAAATTCCCGGAAAGCGCATTTTGAAACAGATAAGGGTGAGATGCTGGTCGATATTCGAGAGTTCTAGTCATTGTAAAATATTTTTCGTGCAGTTCTGAACGTATTTAACAATTTTCTAAAGAGTTCTAGGCACTACCAACTTTGTACTATTTTTAAAAAAATAATAATTTCCGGAAAGTGCATTTTAAGGCAGATAAGGGTGAGATGCTGGTCGATATTCGAGAGTTCTAGTCAATGTAAAATATTTTTCGCGCAGTTCTGAACGTCTTTAACAATTTTCTAAAGAGTCTCGGCACTAGCAACGTTGTTATATTAAAAAAATTTAAATTCCCCGGAAAGCGCATTTTAAAACAGATAAGGGTGAGATGCTGGTCGATATTCGAGAGTTCTAGTCATTGTAAAATATTTTTCGTGCAGTTCTGAACGTATTTAACAATTTTCTAAAGAGTTCTAGGCACTACCAACTTTGTACTATTTAAAAAAATAATAATTTCCGGAAAGTGCATTTTAAGGCAGATAAGGGTGAGATGCTGGTCGATATTCGAGAGTTCTAGTCAATGTAAAATATTTTTCGCGCAGTTCTGAACGTATTTAACAATTTTCTAAAGAGTTCTCGGCACTAGCAACGTTGTGTTATTTTAAAAAAATTTAAATTCCCGGAAAGCGCATTTTAAAACAGATAAGGGTGAGATGCTGGTCGATATTCGAGAGTTCTAGTCATTGTAAAATATTTTTCGTGCAGTTCTGAACGTATTTAACAATTTTCTAAAGAGTTCTAGGCACTACCAACTTTGTACTATTTTAAAAAAATAATAATTTCCGGAAAGTGCATTTTAAGGCTGATAAGGGTGAGATGCTGGTCGATATTCGAGAGTTCTAGTCAATGTAAAATATTTTTCGTGCAGTTCTGAACGTATTTAACAATTTTCTAAAGAGTTCTCGGCACTAGAAACGTTGTGTTATTTTAAAAAATTTAAATTCCCCGGAAAGCGCATTTTAAAACAGATAAGGGTGAGATGCTGGTCGATATTCGAGAGTTCTAGTCATTGTAAAATATTTTTCGTGCAGTTCTGAACGTATTTAACAATTTTCTAAAGAGTTCTAGGCACTACGAACTTTGTACTATATTTAAAAGATAATAATTTCCGGAAAGTGCATTTTAAGGCAGATAAGGGTGAGATGCTGGTCGATATTCGAGAGTTCTAGTCAATGTAAAATATTTTCGAGCAGTTCTGAACGTATTTAACAATTTTCTAAAGAGTTCTCGGCACTAGAACGTTGTGTTATTTTAAAAAAATTTCATTGTAAAATATTTTCGTGCAGTTCTGAACGTATTTAACAATTTTCTAAGAGTTCTAGGCACTACCAACTTTGTACTATTTATAAAAAAATAATAATTTTCGGAAAGTGCATTTTAAGGCAGATAAGGGTGAGATGCTGGTCGATATTCGAGAGTTCTAGTCAATGTAAAATATTTTTCGTGCAGTTCTGAACGTATTTAACAATTTTCTAAAGAGTTCTCGGCACTAGCAACGTTGTGTATTTTAAAAAAATTTAAATTCCCGGAAAGCGCATTTTAAAACAGATAAGGGTGAGATGCTGGTCGATATTCGAGAGTTCTAGTCATTGTAAAATATTTTTCGTGCAGTTCTGAACGTATTTAACAATTTTCTAAAGAGTTCTCGGCACTACCAACGTTGTGTAATTTTAAAAAAATTGAAACTTCCCGGAAAGCGCATTTTAAAACAGATAAGGGTGAGATGCTGGTCGATATTCGAGAGTTCTAGTCATTGTAAAATATTTTTCGTGCAGTTCTGAACGTATTTAACAATTTTCTAAAGAGTTCTCGGCGCTAGCAACGTTGTGTAATTTTAAAAAAATTGAAACTCCCGGAAAGCGCATTTTGAAACAGATAAGGGTGAGATGCTGGTCGATATTCGAGAGTTCTAGTCATTGTAAAATATTTTTCGTGCAGTTCTGAACGTATTTAACAATTTTCTAAAGAGTTCTAGGCACTACCTACTTTGTACTATTTAAAAAAAATAATAATTTCCGGAAAGTGCATTTTAAGGCTGATAAGGGTGAGATGCTAGTCGATATTCGAGAGTTCTAGTCAATGTAAAATATTTTTCGCGCAGTTCTGAACGTATTTATCAATTTTCTAAAGAGTTCTCGGCGCTACCAACGTTGTGTAATTTTAAAAAAATTGAAACTTCCCGGAAAGCGCATTTTAAAACAGATAAGGGTGAGATGCTGGTCGATATTCGAGAGTTCTAGTCAATGTAAAATATTTTTCGTGCAGTTCTGAACGTATTTAACAATTTTCTAAAGAGTTCTCGGCACTAGCAACGTTGTGTAATTTTAAAAAAATTTAAATTCCCCGGAAAGCGCATTTTAAAACAGATAAGGGTGAGATGCTGGTCGATATTCGAGAGTTCTAGTCATTGTAAAATATTTTTCGTGCAGTTCTGAACGTATTTAACAATTTTCTAAAGAGTTCTAGGCACTACCAACTTTGTACTATTTTTAAAAAAATAATAATTTCCGGAAAGTGCATTTTAAGGCAGATAAGGGTGAGATGCTGGTCGATATTCGAGAGTTCTAGTCAATGTAAAATATTTTTCGCGCAGTTCTGAACGTATTTAACAATTTTCTAAAGAGTTCTCGGCACTAGCAACGTTGTTAATTTTAAAAAAATTTAAATTCTCCGGAAAGCGCATTTTAAAACAGATAAGGGTGAGATGCTGGTCGATATTCGAGAGTTCTAGTCATTGTAAAATATTTTTCGTGCAGTTCTGAACGTATTTAACAATTTTCTAAAGAGTTCTAGGCACTACCAACTTTGTACTATTTATAAAAAAATAATAATTTCCGGAAAGTGCATTTTAAGGCTAGATAAGGGTGAGATGCTGGTCGATATTCGAGAGTTCTAGTCAATGTAAAATATTTTTCGTGCAGTTCTGAACGTATTTAACAATTTTCTAAAGAGTTCTCAGCACTAGGAACGTTGTCTTATTTTAAGAAAATTTAAATTCCCCGGAAAGCGCATTTTAAAACAGATAATGGTGAGATGCTGGTCGATATTCGAGAGTTCTAGTCATTGTAAAATATTTTTCGTACAGTTCTGAACGTATTTAACAATTTTCTAAAGAGTTCTAGGCACTGCCAACTTTGTACTATTTTAAAAAAAATAATAATTTCCGGAAAGTGCATTTTAAGGTTGATAAGGGTGAGATGCTGGCCGATATTCGAGAGTTCTAGTTAATGTAAAATATTTTTCGCGCAGTTCTGAACGTATTTAACAATTTTCTAAGGAGTTCTCGGCGCTACCGACGATGTGTAATTTTAAAAAATTGAAACTCCCGGAAAGCGCATTTTAAAACAGATAAGGGTGAGATGCTGGTCGATATTCGAGAGTTCTAGTCAATGTAAAATATTTTTCGTGCAGTTCTGAACGTATTTAACAATTTTCTAAAG
Source organism: Leptothorax acervorum (assembly GCA_035220615.1). Taxonomy (NCBI): domain Eukaryota; kingdom Metazoa; phylum Arthropoda; class Insecta; order Hymenoptera; family Formicidae; genus Leptothorax; species Leptothorax acervorum. Next base: position 11,553 of record JASTWQ010000771.1, read on the forward strand.
AGTTCTCGGCACTAGCAACGTTGTTATTTTAAAAAAATTGAAATTCCCCGGAAAGCGCATTTTGAAACAGATAAGGGTGAGATGCTGGTCGATATTCGAGAGTTCCAGTCATTGTAAAATATTTTTCGTGCAGTTCTGAACGTATTTAACAATTTTCTAAGAGTTCTAGGCACTACCAACTTTGTACTATTTTAAAAAATAATAATTTCCGGAAAGTGCATTTTAAAGCAGATAAGGGTGAGATGCTGGTCGATATTCGAGAGTTCTAGTCAATGTAAAATATTTTTCGCGCAGTTCTGAACGTATTTAACAATTTTCTAAAGAGTTCTCGGCACTACCAACTTTGTACTATTTTTAAAAAAATAATAACTTTCGGAAAGTGCATTTTAAGGCAGATAAGGGTGAGATGCTGGTCGATATTCGAGAGTTCTAGTCAATGTAAAATATTTTTCGCGCAGTTCTGAACGTATTTAACAATTTTCTAAAGAGTTCTCGGCACTACCAACTTTGTACTATTTATAAAAAATAATAACTTTCGGAAAGTGCATTTTAAGGCAGATAAGGGTGAGATGCTGGTCGATATTCGAGAGTTCTAGTCAATGTAAAATATTTTTCGCGCAGTTCTGAACGTATTTATCAATTTTCTAAAGAGTTCTCGGCGCTACCAACGTTGTGTAATTTTAAAAAAATTGAAACTCCCGGAAAGCGCATTTTGAAACAGATAAGGGTGAGATGCTGGTCGATATTCGAGAGTTCTAGTCAATGTAAAATATTTTTCGTGCAGTTCTGAACGTATTTAACAATTTTCTAAAGAGTTCTCGGCACTAGAAACGTTGTTATTTTAAAAAAATTTAAATTCCCCGGAAAGCGCATTTTAAAACAGATAAGGGTGAGATGCTGTCGATATTCGAGAGTTCTAGTCATTGTAAAATATTTTTCGCGCAGTTCTGAACGTATTTATCAATTTTCTAAAGAGTTCTCGGCGCTACCAACGTTGTGTAATTTTAAAAAAATTGAAACTCCCGGAAAGCGCATTTTGAAACAGATAAGGGTGAGATGCTGGTCGATATTCGAGAGTTCTAGTCATTGTAAAATATTTTTCGTGCAGTTCTGAACGTATTTCACAATTTTCTAAAGAGTTCTAGGCACTACCAACTTTGTACTATTTTAAAAAAAATAATAATTTCCGGAAAGTGCATTTTAAGGCTGATAAGGGTGAGATGCTGGTCGACATTCGAGAGTTCTAGTCAATGTAAAATATTTTTCGTGCAGTTCTGAACGTATTTAACAATTTTCTAAAGAGTTCTAGGCACTACCAACTTTGTACTATTTTTAAAAAAATAATAATTTCCGGAAAGTGCATTTTAAGGCTGATAAGGGTGAGATGCTGGTCGACATTCGAGAGTTCTAGTCAATGTAAAATATTTTTCGTGCAGTTCTGAACGTATTTAACAATTTTCTAAAGAGTTCTCGGAACTACAAACGTTGTGTTATTAAAAAAAAAAATGAACTTCCCGGAAAGTGCATTTTTGACGTGTTTAATCACCAGAACTATTGACAACACATGCTCAGGACGTAGAACTCGCCGGAATTTTACTGTATTACGCTCAGAGATTCGAAATACGTTGAGATGCTATCAAGCCGTACGAGAAGTTGGCATCTCATTTCTTTAAAACGCAGTTTTAAGGGGTAAATCAACTGAACTATTGTTAAAACTTATCAAGAACTGTAGAACTATGCCGGATGCAAGTAAATTTGCAGTTTATTTGTGAGATGCTAACACTTGAGATGCTAACTTCACACACGTCGACTGAGACGTGTACACTGCCGAGGGCAGCGGCTGAGACGTATACGCTGCCGGCAGCGGCGGCGGTGTGTACGATGTCGGCTGCGGCGGCGGGGTGTACACTGACGACGGCATGTACCCTGCAGGTGCGGGGGCGTACGGACGGAGTATACGCTGATTGCGCGTATATTCCGCCGGCGTACCTCGACTTGTTCCGCTCCCTCCGCTCCCTCTTCTGTAGCGCCCGACGTATCGCTTGATCCGCGTACTGAAACAACAATAACATCTGAAAAATGGGTAATACTGAAGGAGAGGGGCCTCCTCTCCGATTTCGATGAAATTAGGCTTAATCGACGCGTTTTTGCACAAAACGAACGAATCTGGCAGAAAAATGCCCCGCTCGGCCCCGCGACGCGAGATATTAACTGTTAAAGTTGACGACTATCAGGTTATGAAACCTGTCATACCGACGCGATGTAGCGACTGGTAGCGACCACGAACATGCCCTGTGGCCACATGCGCATGCTCCGTAGCCGCGCGCGTATGCAAAAGAAGGTCACGTGACAACTGTCTGCTTGGTAAATAAAACAATTTAAAATGTTGATTCTCTTTTGTTAATTTCACGAGTCCAATAGAGGATTTACATTGTGACGTCGATCCGACAATGAGACTGCACGAGTTTCTTGCCGCAACACACGATAGAGAAAAGTTAATTAATTATTTAATCGAGCATCATTTAATTGATAAAGAAATACAGTGTCCAAAATGTAATAATAAATTAATAATTGATACAAGTAATGTCAGATTTCGATGCCGGAAAACATATTATGAAAAGAATTCCAGCAAAAAGTATGTAAAAAAACAATGTCAGTTCAAAACAAGTGCAAAATGTGATACGTGGTTTAGCAAGTCAAAGTTAAGCTTAGAAACCGCGTGCCGACTGACAGCATACTTCATAATGTTACGGCCTCCGCGACATCAATTTTTGTGCACGGAGTTACAACTTTCTGAGCATTCGGTTGTTGATTGGGTTTCCTTTTGCCGAGAAGTAAGTATAATTTGATACATTTAATACATGAAATATAAATATTTTGAATATATCTTTAGCAAATTTATTTTAAAATGATATAGGTTTGCATATACTGGGCCGAAAAAAATTCGACTAAACTTGGAGGCCCCAACACAATTGTCGAAATAGACGAGGCTAAAATCGGCAAAAGGAAATACAACCGTGGCCGAATTATCGAAGGAAAATGGATCTTCGGTGGATACGAACGCGATTCAAAAAAAATATTTCTTGTTGCGGTTCCGGATCGTACAGAAAAAACTTTGCTGGGCATTATAAATGAGTGGATCCTACCTGGGACGACGATCATGTCAGATTGTTGGAAGTCCTACAATTGTTTAAACAATGAAGGCTTCCAACATCTGACCGTTAATCATTCCATCAATTTCGTCGACCCAGATACTGGTAAGTATAAACATTTTAAATAGTTTACAAATTTTTAACTTTATGATATATTATAAAAAAAAATTAAGAAATGTATAAATGTATATTGACACTTTTTTAAATTTTAGGAGCCCACACCCAGCATATAGAACGCGTTTGGAGAGAGGTAAGAGCTAATATCCCACGGTACGGAACACGTACTTCACACTTAGTGGGATATTTAGCTGAATATCTCTTCAAACGCGTTCATGCTTACGAAGATCGGTTGAGCAGTTTTTTCTGTACGATTGCGGAAATGTATCCACCGAAGATCCATGCTGAAGCTGAAGCAGATGTCGCGGAGGCTTCTACAAGTGCAACTTAAAAAGGAATATTTGCTAAACCACGTATCACATTTTGCACTTGTTTGGAACTGACATTGTTTTTTTACATATTTTTTGCTGGAATTCTTTTCATAATATGTTTTTCGGCATTGAAATCTGACATTACTTGTATCAATTATTAATTTATTACCACATTTTGGACACTGTATTTCTTTAGCAATTAAATGATGCTCGATTAAATAACTAATTAATTTTTCTTTATTATGGGTTACAGCGAGAAACTCGTGTAAAATAATATAAATATATACTTTCCATATACCAACTATTCTCTGCTTTAACAAATTATTTCTGTGTAATTTGTTAAAGCAGAGAATAGTTGGTATATGAAAAGTACATATTTATATGTACTGTTTATATACCAACTATTCTCTGCTTTAACAAATTACACAGAAATAATTTGTTAAAGCAGAGAATAGTTGGTACATGAAAAGCACATATTTATATGTACTGTTTATATGGCAACTATTCTCTGCTTTAACAAATTATCTCTGTGTAATTTGTTAAAGCAGAGAATAGTTGGTATATGAAAAGTACATGTTTATATGTACTGTTTATATACCAACTATTCTCTGCTTTAAAAATTTTATGTCTGTTTAGTTAACTTCAACGCTCAATATTTGTAACAGAAATAATTTGTGTTCCAAGATATTCTCTGTTGTAATCAAAACCACAAACGTGAAAACAATATATTAAATTTTATTATTTATTAATTGGATTAAAGTTGAGATCTAACATTTCTTTAAAATAAACGTGATAACTATATACACGGCTGCGTCGAATATGTCCCAATTCCTACAAAGTATAAAAAACATAATAATCAATACTTATTTGATATATACTTATCAATTGAAATTAAAACAATTACCTCGTGATTTAAATAGCTAAATCTATCTTTAATATTGCGCTTCCTTTTCGCTGTATAAGCATTTTTTAACGTAAAAGTTAATATATCGTGCAAAAAATCTTCGGATACTGCATTTAGATAGGAGAAATTTACAAGGATCATTCGATTGTGATCTGTCAGATTTTTATTCCAAAACATTTTCCGGATGAATTTGGGCCATGTTTTGGCATCGCCAACAACATCCTGAACCGCTAGCCACGGGTTACTATTCAATTGCTCTACTGAATATGACATTGTAAATATTTGGGAATTGCACAAAACAATATATGATATGTCATTGAAGGTTGGGCGCGCAAGTACATCACTACACATGTGACCACGGAGCATGCGCATGTGGTCGCGGAGCATGTCCGTAGTTGCTACATCGCGTCGGTATGGCAGGTTTCATAACCTGATAGTCGTCAACTTTAACAGTTAATATCTCGCGTCGCGGGGCCGAGCGGGGCATTTTTCTGCCAGATTCGTTCGTTTTGTGCAAAAACGCGTCGATTAAGCCTAATTTCATCGAAATCGGAGAGGAGGCCCCTCTCCTTCAGTATTACCGAAAAATGAAAATACATATGAAATATACGCATATGTGCGTGCGTGCGTGCGTGCGTACGTGCGCCTATGCGTGAGCGAACGAACGAGCAAACAAGCGACCGCATGAACAGGAGAACGGACAAACGGACGAATATTATAGACGGACAAACGGACAACCGGGAGAACGAGTGTATTTACCTTGCGGAATGCGTTTGCGCTATGTTCATGTTGTTGCGGTGGCGGCGGCGGCGGCGGCGGCGGCAGCGGCGCCATCGTCATCAGCATCTCTGCCGACGTCGCCGACGACATCATCGCCGTCGTTGTCAGTGTCCCTGCCGATGTTGCCGACGGCATTACCGTCGTCGTTGTCGGCGTCCCTGCTGAGGCTGTCGCCGATGGCATCATCGCCGTCCTTGTTGGCATCTCTGCTGACGGCGACGGCGATGAGATCGTCTCCGTCGCGCCTTCGCTTCTTGCTGTAACAAAGAAGAAAATAGTTAATTTTATGTCAATTGTGGTATTACATATCTATATATAATACAAAATAATACAAATATATATGTTACATTTTATATAAACTTACATTTTTTATACGGTTGCCGCGACATAATTCGCGCTCTTCCGTCGCTGCGAAATGTCCTCCGTCACGGCCAGTCACTACACGACTACACGAATACTTTCGAGACGCCCGAGACGGTTAGCTGTTTTCAGGGGGGGGGGGGGGGCGGGGGGTAGCGGACAGCGTCGCGACTGTCGCGAGTCGCGAAACGACGAAGCGATGTCGGTTGAAAAAAAAAACATATCGATGCACGAGGAATACTTTTTATGTTTCAACAGCTTTTCGCTTGTAAACAGATAGGATTGCGTGATTAGTGTAATTACACGAAAACATATTGATGATTGAACGATAACTAGACACGTGTTCGAGAAAACAAGGCATTACACCTTATATGATCACTTTTTTTCTGCTTATAATATATTGTTAGGGATATATTCGTTTTTCATCATTTTTAAATAAAATTATACAGGGTGTTACTAAAAGAGCGGACACTAACTACATAGCGGTATTCCTTGTCAAAAACTGAGTCGAAAAGTCCTGAACCACTTTTTTCTATAATGCTTAACAAAGCCGTAATCATTGAGTAAAGTTAGTCCAACCAGCGTCGTTCTTTAGCCGGGCGAACGTCGGTGAGCCGCGCGCCTGATAGTGTGCGTGAGCGCTCCGCCGCGCATCGCGCGGCGGCACGGCGGCACGGCCGCGGCGGCCGCGCTATGCCTTCGCGCGCGTCGCATGCAATATTCTTACGCATTGTAATAATAGAAATAAATTTTTCTTGCACTAAAAATCACTTTTTACTCTTCGTCAGAAGTATCCCCTTGCAGAAAATTTTGATAACGGATAAAACTTTCGCCAAGACATAACTATTATTAACATATGAAAATTAAAACAAATACAAAAAATTATACTGTGTATTTTACAATACAAAATTTTACAATACAAAAATTATTTTCTAAACAATCCGTTTCGTTAAATATCTTTGCGTTAACTTAATTTAAATTATAACACAAAGCACTTATTGAATCTTTCTACGAGGTTTGCCCAGTTACTCAGAAGTAATAAATTTTTTAAGGGGAATTTACTGTAACAATTAGATATTTAAATAATATGGGCGCTTATATCTTATCTTAATTACGCTTGGTTAGGGTGCGCATAGGAAAGGCCCAAAGATAGTGAATCGCAAGAGGGTAGTCAATAGGAGACAGATATACATTTTATACTATATATTTACAAGCTATACATTTGTATGTGTGTCAGTGTGTACTTTAATAATGCGGATGACACGTCGATCGGCCGCCCCGGTGTTTCGCTTGCGTCCCCTGGTCTCTCAGCTTCTTGGGGCTCGTCTGCGTGGCCTGGTCCCGCAGCACTGGTCGTCCTATGCCGCAGGTGCACCTGGATGGCTTCGTTGAAGGTGGCGAGTTCTCCTTCTCGTCGGCGAGGTCCAGGAACGCCCCTGGCGTCGGCGGTCTGTCCGAGGTCGTCCGGCGGCTGACTCGTTTGCCGGGTTTCGTCGTGTTAGCCGGCGCGCCCGACAAAACGACCGACCTTCGGCGTACGACAATCACACTGGGTGATCGGGCGCGTTTCGGAGGGCGGTTTGATTGTATGCCCTGAAAAGGGCAGATTGCACCAGGACGTGGCGAGGGTTCCGCGTCCAGATTTGGAAGGCCCGTTGGTGATGGCGGAAGTACGGGCTCCACCGGGCGGATGAGCCTGGAGTACGGGTTGCTTCCTGGAAGCGGCGGCGGCGGCACGTACCTCACGGGCCGGATAGCGCGGGTATACGGCGTCCAAGCGCCGTATTTCTGGCGACTAGCGCCAAGGTGTGGCCGCGTGGAGACGTCGTCTCGGTTCCTCCTGGCGGTAACCCGGAGTGGCGTCGGTCGCGTCTTGCGACGTATGGCCGGGTTATTTCCGTCCTCCGGAGGAGGAGGGGAAGGTCGCTCCTTTACAATTCGCGGCGTGGTGATGCTGGTGCTGGCGCGTGGTAAATTGGTGGGCGACTAGCGCCTTCACAAAGTACAAAGCTCTCTGAGCTGTGTTCGCTGCGTCGCCTCCTTATATACCGTAGGCGACCGGAGCGCCGTCTGGTGGTATTGAGTGTCGTCGTTGTCTATTGGTGGGCGCGAGGCGCCGGCGTTTAACGCCTAGGAGTCGTTTGGGCGATTGACGCCGAGGACTCACGGCGATTGACGCCGAGGATTCAAGGCAATTTACGCCGAGAAGTTGTGGCGATTAACGCCGCGGGGTTACTGACTCTTCTTGCACGAAGAGTACTGTCGACTGATATCGGCGACTGGCGCCAAGGAACTGGTTTTGGGCTCCCGCTGAGCCTCCTTATATACTATGCTTGGTTGAAAATTAAACACGAGTTAGCCGCTCTCTTAATGCGGCGCGTAGCGGCGTCGCCGCGAACTTACCGTCGCGTCGGTAAGTCGGTGCGCTGCACAATTAGGTGCGCGAACGCGCTCTTTCGGTGGCGTAGACCGCCACATTACCCCCTTCGTTGTATTAAAGTTATCTGAAATCGCACTGTTTTGTGCGATACTCTGCCGCTTCGTGTTTTAACCTCCGTAGGTGCTGGAGTGTCAGGCTGAAGGTGCTGGAGCTTTTCTGGAGGTTTTTCGGTTTGCTCGTGATCTGCCAGTGTGTAGGCGGTTTTAAGACGGTCTGTTGTTACGTGGACGGACTTTCCGTTAATCCGTAACTTAAAGACCCTTTCGCCTCGGCTGAGGACTTCGTACGGGCCGTCAAAAGTGGGTTGCAGAGCCCGCGTTGGTGCGTCGTGCCTGAGGAACACATGTGAGGAGCTTTCAAGATTTTTATGCTCGAATGTAGCGGGCGAACCGTGCCTCTTGATTGGTTGTGGCCGTAGACTTTGCATCGTTTGTCTGAGTTTCTGGATGAAGTCGTTTGTATCAATTGGTTGTGGAGTTTCTTGTAGAAATTCTCCCGGAAGTCTCAATGTCTCTCCGTAGACGAGTTCCGCGGGAGTTGCGTAGAGATCTTCCTTGAATGCTGCTCGGATGCCCATCATGACGACGGGTAATACTTCGGTCCAAGCTTCCGTTGCGTGACATTTGATGGCCGTTTTATTTGCCGGTGCAGGCGTTCGACCATGCCGTTGGCTGCGGGGTGATAGGCTGTCGTGTGTATATGCGTAGTGCCTGTGAGCCTCGTAAGCTGACGGAACAGGTCGGCCTCGAATTGCCTCCCCTGATCCGTAGTGACCCGCGTAGGTGTGCCGAATCTCGTAATCCAGTGTGTAAAGAGATTCTGGGCGACTGTTTCTGCAGTAATGTCTGTAACCGGTATGGCTTCAGGCCATTTGGTGAACCGGTCAATAATTGTAAGGCAGTATCGGTAGCCTCTTGAGACAGGTAATGGTCCGACGAGGTCCATATGTATATGCTCGAACCGTCGTGTGGGGCCGATGAATTGTCCGAGAGGCGATCGATTGTGCCTATGGACTTTCGATTTTTGGCAGGCGAGACATGCTCGTGCCCACTCTTGGCAGTCGGCCTTAATGCGTGGCCAGACGTACCTCTGTGCGACTAATTTTGCTGTCGCTTTAACTCCTGGATGCGATAAGCTGTGCAGTGACTGGAACACTTGTCTCCTGAATTGTTGCGTAACGAAGGGACGTGCTATTGGGGTTGACGTGTCGCAGTACAGTGCTGCACTGGTTCCAGGTATCAGAATCTTAGTGAGCTTGAGCGAAGAGTTCCCTTGTAATAGGTCTTGGACCTCGGTATCCTCCTCCTGTGCTCTGGATAGATCCTCTAGGTTGATTGCTGCGTGGATCTCTTCGATCCTTGAGAGGGCATCAGCGACGACGTTATCTTTGCCTGAGATATGGCGTATATCGGTGGTGAACTGACCGATGTATTGTAAGTGTCGTGCTTGCCTGGGAGAGCTGTGCAGTAGATCTTGCTGGAAAGCGTATGTGATCGGTTTATGGTCAGTGAAGACCGTGAAGAGCCTCCCTTCTAGCATGTGCCGGTAGTGTTTGATGGCGGCGTAGATTGCTAGTAACTCCCTGTCGTATGGGCTGTATTTCCTCTGAGCCGGATTTAGCTTTTTACTGAAAAAGGCTAGTGGTTGCCATTCTGTTCCGTCCCGCTGCTGAATGACTGCTCCGATGGCTGTATCGGATGCGTCAGTTGTAAGTATGATTTCTGCCTCCGGCTTCGGGTGAGCCAGCATAGTTGCACGAGACAGGCTGTCCTTACATTTTTCGAAGGCCGCTTCTAATTCAGCGTTCCAAGTTATTGGAGCCTTCTTTTTCGTTTTTGGGCCGCCAAGTAAGCCATTTAGAATTGCTTGATCCTTGGCGGCTTTGGGGATGAATTTGCGGTAAAAATTTAGGGTTCCCAGGAATCGTCGGAGTTGTTGGACGTCCTCCGGTTTTGAGAACTTCTTGATGACTTCGATCCTCTCTGGCGGAGGTCGTGTGCCCTTTTCTGAGACCTCGTAGCCGAGAAACAGGACCTTTTTCGCGCCGAAGACGCATTTGGCAGGGTTCAGAATAATACCGTATTCTTGCAGTTTTTTAAATAATATGCGCAAATGCTCTTTGTGCTCTTCTTCATTTTTGGACGCGACGAGGACATCGTCAATATAGTCGTAGCAGAAATCCAGGTCCTTTGTTACTTCGTGGATGAAGCGTTGAAAAGTTTGTGCTGCATTGCGTAACCCGAATGGCATGAAAAGGAACTCGAACAAACCGAAGGGCGTTGTTATAGCCGTTTTCGGAATGTCGTCCGGGTTAACGGGTATTTGATTATATGCTCGCACAAGATCTAATGTTGAGAAGATCTTCTTCCCGTGTAACGATTGCGAGAAGTCTTCTATATGTGGGATCGGATATCGATCCGGTACCGTTCGTGCATTCATCATCTAAGTCCTTAACATCTTGCCAGATGTGTGGTGACTATGCAACATTTGGACCAACGGTTTAACGTCTCTTCCGAAAGACGGAGCCCAGTTTTTTCCCATTTGAGAATTTTTCTCGCATGGGGGCGCAGTTTCTGGAAATTCCAGTGTACTCAAGTGGACTCGAACCCGGTTCTCCGGATTGCGAGTCTGGCGCTCTACCACTAGACCACACTGCCGCCATATGCATAGTGCTCATGGGAGTGATAGTGCAGTAGATTCCCCTGCCTTTCTGCACCGCAGTATTCCAGCCGTTTATCACGCCTGAAATAGTTTGCTCCTAGGCCATTTCGAAGTCATCTTCTACTGCCCTAGTGCAATACTGATGGTTGCTGCTGCCCTCCATCAGGTTTCGCCGATATCTCCTCTTTCCCCACCATACCCGTCATATCGGGGCAGGTGAGGGCGAGTCTCCCATTAGGAGGGAGAAATCGACTTGATGGCGTCCCCCGAAAATTTCGAGGAGGCGCGCATCCTGTAGCCCCCGCCGCCTTCTACTAGACCCACCACGAATCACCGGGAAAAAACCCCACCAGGATTTTGTGTACCTGGCTGGGATCGACCCCGGATCTCCGGAGCGTGAATCCAGCGTCTAGCATAGGAGACCACTGACTCGTTCGTGCATTGAGCCCCCTGTAATCTCCACAAGATCTCCAGGAGTTGCCTTTCTTGGGTACCATGTGTAGCGGTGCTGACCATGGGCTTTTTGAAGGTCGTATGATCCCTTCTTGTAGCAAGAGATCGAACTCGGCCTTGGCTGCCTTTAATTTGTCAGGAGCTAACCGACGGGGACGGCATGCTACTGGCGGGCCATCCGTGGTTTTTATGTGATGCAGTGTGGCGTGTTTTACCGTACGCGTCTTGGTAGTAGCCTTCGTAATTTCTGGAAATTCTGCCAAGATTCGGTGGTATTCGTTTTCGATTGCCAACACTCTGATCGATTCTGCAGCCCCTTTTTCTGCCGTGCCTTTTATATGTAGACTCGTCCTACCATCGAGAAGGATGCCCCTTTGTAGGTCCGGTAGGAGATGATAGTGGGCGAGAAAATCGGCTCCGATGATGGGCTGTGTGACGTTAGCGACGATGAAACGCCATGGGAATGCACGTCGTAACCCAAGATCTGGCTGTAATGTGGTCGAGCCGTATGTAGTGATTGTCGAGCCGTTAGCGGCGTAGAGTTCGTAGGTTGTAGGCGCGATGTATCCTGCTGTCATAGAGCGAGGGAATACACTCACGTCTGATCCTGTATCGATTAGGAACCGCTTTTTAGTTTCTCTGCATGTGACGAATAGGCGGCGAGGGCTTGGGGCTCGTCTACTGGCCGCCATCAGTGACCGCCCTGGCCTTTTTCCGACTTGTAGGTGCACGGCTGCGTACATTTCTTAGCCTTTTCACCAAATCGGTTATGGTAATAGCAATGCTTGTCGTTTTTATCGTCCTTTTTTTTCTTGGACGTTCCGCGGTTGCGGCTTTGGCTGCGGCTTCGGCTTCGACTTCTGTCGTTACCGCGTTGCCGAGATTTATCCCTCGAAAGTCGCGTGGAGAGCTGAGCGACTTGTTTTGTCAAAGCCTGGATTTGTGCCTCCAGTGATTCTTTCGGAACTGCTGATGTAGCTGTGGCTGCTACAACGGCCTTGTTGGTCATTTCGTGGATGCGATCGGCCTGTTCAGCTACGCTGTTAAGGGGATCTTCGGCTCGAGTAGCTAGCACAGTCTGCATTTGTGTAGGCAGTCTTCCGAGCCAGAGAGTACGCAGCAGACTGTCGGGTATGTTTTCACCCGCTAGTGTACGGAGATGTCGCAGGAATTGAGTCGGTCTGCGATCTCCTAATTCTTCGTGCTCCAAGAGTTGGCGTGTACGCTGCTCTTGGGAAACAGACATTCGCTGTATAAGAGCTCTCTTGACAGTCCCGTATTTGTCGGCTTCGGGGGGCTGTGTGATTACGTCTTTGATCTCTTTTATTTGACGAGAGTCCAGTTGTGAGATGGCGTATGAGTACTTTGTAGAATCTTGAGTTACGCCACGCACTGAGGACGAATTGTCCTTCCAGTTGTGCGAACCATAGTTCGGGTTCGTCACTCCAACCCGGAGGTATGCGTATTGCGACTTTGCTCACGCTTTCCTCGGTTATCCGTACTCTTTCGTTGCCTCCCGTTGCCATTGTACTACCTTTGCGATCACGTCGGGGTCACCAATTTATGGGCGCTTATATCTTATTCTTAATTACGCTTGGTTAGGGTCCGCATAGGAAAGGCCCAAGGATAGTGAATCGCAAGAGGGTAGTCAATAGGAGACTGATATACATTTTATACATATATTTACAAGCTATACATTTGTATGTGTGTCAGTGTGTACCTTTAATAATGCGGATGATACGTCGATCGGCCGCCCCGGTGTTTCGCTTGCGTCCCCTGGTCTCTCAGCTTCTTGGGGCTCGTCTGCGTGGCCTGGTCCCGCAGCACTGGTCGTCCTATGCCGCAGGTGCACCTGGATGGCTTCGTTGAAGGTGGCGAGTTCTCCTTCTCGTCGGCGAGGTCCAGGAACGCCCCTGGCGTCGGCGGTCTGTACGAGGTCGTCCGGCGGCTGACTCGTTTGCCGGGTTTCGTCGTGTTAGCCGGCGCGCCCGACAAAACGACCGACCTTCGGCGTACGACAATCACACCGGGTGATCGGGCGCGTTTCGAAGGGTGGCTCGGTTGTATGCCCTGAAAAGGGCAGATCGCACCAGGACGTGGCGAGGGTTCCGCGTCCAGATTTGGAAGGCCCGTTGGTGATGGCGGAAGTACGGGCTCCACCGGGCGGATGAGCCTGGAGTACGGGTTGCTTCCTGGAAGCGGCGGCGGCGGCACGTACCTCACGGGCCGGATAGCGCGGGTATACGGCGTCCAAGCGCCGTATTTCTGGCGACTAGCGCCAAGGTGTGGCCGCGTGGAGACGTCGTCTCGGTTCCTCCTGGCGGTAACCCGGAGTGGCGTCGGTCGCGTCTTGCGACGTATGGCCGGGTTATTTCCGTCCTCCGGAGGAGGAGGGGAAGGTCGCTCCTTTACAATTCGCGGCGTGGTGATGCTGGTGCTGGCGCGTGGTAAATTGGTGGGCGACTAGCGCCTTCACAAAGTACAAAGCTCTCTGAGCTGTGTTCGCTGCGTCGCCTCCTGATATACCGTAGGCGACCGGAGCGCCGTCTGGCGGTATCGAGTGTCATCGTTGTCTATTGGTGGGCGCGAGGCGCCGGCGTTTAACGCCTAGGAGTCGTTTGGGCGATTTACGCCGAGGACTCACGGCGATTGACGCCGAGGAGTCAAGGCGATTTACGCCGAGAAGTTTGTGGCGATTAACGCCGCGGGGTTACTGACTCTTCTTGCACGAAGAGTACTGTCGACTGATATCGGCGACTGGCGCCAAGGAACTGGTTTTGGGCTCCCGCTGAGCCTCCTATTATACTATGCTTGGTTGGAAATTAAACACGAGTTAGCCGCTCTCTTGATGCGGCGCGTAGCGGCGTCGCCGCGAACTTACCGTCGCGTCGGTAAGTCGGTGCGCTGCACAATTAGGTGCGCGAACGCGCTCTTTCGGTGGCGTAGACCGCCACAAATAACCTCGTACTTAAAAGAAAATACGTTAAAAATATTATTGAAAGCTAAAGTATTCAAAAATAAAAGAATTTCTTCTCTTATGAAAAGAAGATTTATCCTAAGTCATGAATAATGCTGTCCAGATGTACAATCTTTTTGAAACCTAAGGCAAATAAGAGCAAACCGCCAAGCGAACAATATTAATTTTGATATTAATAATAAATAATAACACGTTTAATAACTTAAAACAAAATAAAATACAAACGTTTCTGTCTTAGTTTAGACGCATAAATAAAAGTGAAATGTTATCGTATTCATAAGACATTGGACAGCGGTAAAGTTATTGGAAAAGGTTGAACATAAGGTAAATTACGTGATAACTGCTGCCTTTTAAATAAAATAAAATTGAAAAGTTAGCTGCAATTCGTATAAGTCTTTTCATAAAGATGTAAAATTCACTTATTAGACAGTATAATATCAATCTCGTGATAATCTACCGTGTCTGGTTTTAGTGATGAAACAATGCTTATGAGTTAAGATCAGTGCACGGATTGAAGGCTTAGGCTGAAGCGCAAGGTGAAATGAGTAGGGGAGACCGGGGCTAATCGGTGAACGGGGTAAAAGTGTCAAATCAAATATCTCGGAACCTGTATATTGTGCAAACTCGCTATTAACATTGTAAACGCTGCTTATGGTACCCATGTAACCAACGGAGTTTCGGCAGGTTATCTGCCGTGTTATGATTTTTACAAGGGCAAACGTGTTTTCGGAAGGTAAAAGTGAAATTTTCTGCGCGTGGAAATTTTTTAATATCTGCAATAATATTTGCTTTCCAAATCTCCAGGTACGTGATTATAAAGAGTAATGCATGCTGAACACGAATCCAGTGTAGTTTTTTCATTATCGTTCATGTCTAATATTTCGTGGGTGATCAAACCTGAAACTTGTGTTTGGGGCAAATCGGTCAGTAAGCACCCGGGGAAAATGCGGCAGTCTCGTCACTGTGGCGCGCCGGGCGCACGACTTCAGCTCACGGCAATTTCAGGTTAGGTTTCCCTCGAGCGTGATTCTGTCTTCCCTTGCACGTGCGTTAGTTTGTATACATAGGGAAATGGTACGCACGTATCGTCGCAAAACGACTCCCGTCGACAAGGAGAAACTCAAGAAGGCAGTTCTTGCGGTGAAAAAAGATAAAATGAGCGACGCAGCCGCAAAACAATTCGATGTCCGGAGAACCACGTTGATCAACTGGTTGAAGAACAACGATTAAAAATTATTAACAATTATTAACAATTATTAACAATTATTAATTATTAACAATTATTAACAATTATTTTTATTTATTATTAACAATTATTATTATTATTATTTATTATTAACAATTATTATTATTATTTATTATTAACAATTATTATTATTATTATTATTTATTATTAACAATTATTAAAATGTATCCTATCATTTTTCAGGATTAGATGGACGTATATGTATTGAAAATGCAGTGTGACTGATTTGCCCCGGGGGGGGGGGGGGGTGACAGTTTTACCCCGGCATTTTTGAGATTTCAATTTTTCCACCGTTGTCGTTTTTGCTCTATACCGGTTAAACAAAGCGACGTAGACAAAAATTTCCTACATAAATTTTGTAGCTAAAGGTTCACTCTTAAAAATGGTATACCACATTTAACTAAAATTATTTATTTTGTTGTTAAAAATCGGCACCGAAAAAAACCTGACCGATTAGCCCCGGTCTCCCCTACATACAAATGTCATAAGGTATCATATAATAAAATAACACTAGTAAATAAAAAAATATAAAGTAAATAAATAAACTAGTAAATTAAAAATCTTTCTAATGATTATTCGCCTATTGTCGAGAAACTTCCACACAATTGACATCTGTAGTCTGTTTTATTTATGAACTTATTTTTATTTATTTACGAGTGTTACTTTGTTATATGATGCTTCATAATATTTCTCTGTACTCATTTCACCTTACGCTTAAGTCTAGGCCTTCAGTCCGTACGCTGATATTAACTCATAAGCATTGTTTCGTTACTGAAACTAGACGGTAGATCATCGTGACACTGATATTACACTGTCTGGTAAGTAAAATTAACATTAAAAATAAGTGAAATTAATATTTAAAAAACTTATACGAATTGCAGGTAATATTTTATTTTATTTAAAAGGCCACATTTACTTTATGTTTAATCTTTTCTAACAACTTTACCGCTGACCTACGTATTACGAATATGATAACATTTCATATTTATTTATGCGTTGTTAACGATTCGATTTAAGATTATTGTGAAATATTACAATAAAACAATATGTATTGTATTTTGTTTTAAGTTATCAAATGCGTTATAATTTATTATTCGCTATAAGATCGACGTTTTGATTTTATTTGCCTTAAGTTTCAAAAAGATTTATCCTCTTCTTATAATATTAAACAGGAATTTTCTATATTTAATATTTTGAAGATTAGGGGAACGTAGAGAAGGAATGTTTTATTTATATTTGCGAATAAAAAGTTTTCTGTTGTTTTGAAATATTAATAGCCCTGATAAGGACTGCTACGCATGAAGTTGCTAGCCCTAAAAAGAACAGTTTCTTAGTCCTGAAAATGACTTTTTAAATTAAATTTTTAAAAAAAGTCCCGCGAACCGCAATGCATGCTTCGGCACAAAAAATTAAATTTTCTCGTACGCATTGAAACATCGGTCCATCGACAGTTTGGACAGATATTTGTATTCTTATCAATTTCATGCGTAATAGACTTTTTTAGGACTTAACAACGGCTCTTTTCAGAGCAAGCAATTCACTGCAAAACATTTCTTTTCAGGACTACTAATATTTCAAAACATCAGGAAATTTCTCATTTGCAAAGATAAATAAAGCATTCCTTCCCTTCGTTTCCGTAATCTGCAAAATATTAAACAGAAAATTTTGTATAACGTTATAAAAGGAGGATAAATCTTTTTCTTATAACAGAAAATCTCTCTTTATTTTTCAATACTCTTTAATATTTTCTTTTAAGCATAAGATTATTTAAACATCTAATTGTGTTAGAGTAAATTTCTTTTTAAAAATTTACTACTTCTGAGTAACTGGGCAAAACTCGTAGAAAGATTTAATAAGTGCTTCGTTTTATAATTTAATTTCAGTTAATGCAAACATCTAACGAAACGGATTGTTTAGAAAATAATTTTTGTCTTGTAAAATACAGTTTATTTTTTGTTCTTGTTTGAATTTTCATATGTAAACTTTCATACGAAAGTTCTATCCGTTATCAAACTTTTCTATAAGGAGGTACTTCTGACAGGAGTAACAAGTGATTTTTAGCAAAAAAAAAATATTTCTATTATTACAATGCATAAGAATATTGCATACGACGTGACGCTCGCGAAGCCCGCCCCGCCGCCACTCCGTGGCGGCGGCGATTAGCCTTTGCGCGCGTCGCGTGCAATACATATTCTTGCGCATTGTAATACCTAATAGAAATAATTTTTTCTTGTACTAAAAATTACATGTTACTCCTATTAAAAGTACCACCTTACAGAAAATTTTGATAATGGAGAGAACTTTCGCCAAGACTATCAACATATAAAAATTTGAACAAATACAAAAGTAAACTGCATTTTGAAATACAAAAATTATATTTTAAATAATCCGTTTTTGGTTAGATATCTTTCGTTAATTAAAATTATAAAATAAGGCACTTACAGAATTTTTCGAAGAGTTTTGTCCAGTTACTCACAATCAGAAGTAATAAATTGTTTAAGAGAAATTTACTATAACAATTAGATATTTAAATAATTCCATACTTAAAAGAAAATACATAAAGTGTAATAAGAAATATAAATATAGATTTTTTTTATGAAAAAAAGATTTATTCTAAGTCATGAAGAACGTTTACCAGATATACGATCTTTTTGAAACTTAAGGCAAATAAGAGCAAAACGCCGATCTCATAGCGAATAATAAATAATAACATATTTAATAACTTAAAACAAAACACAATACAAACATTTCTGTCTTAGTTTAGACCCTCTTCAGTGTAACATTTCTCAATAATCTTAAATCTAATCGTCAACAACGCATGAATAAAAGCCCTTGCACAATGCCAGGCAACAGGCAATAGGAACAGGAAATAACAAAAAATTCGTCAGTACAAACCTAAAAAATTCGAACGCTGTGAATGGTTGGCAACAGGCAATAGGCACAAAATTTCCAACGTGACGGAAATTCTGTGTCTATTGCCTGTGTCATCGTCTATTCTGCATAGATACAAGGTTTTTCATTTCTGTTCCCTGTTCCTATTGCCTGTTGCCTAGCATTGTGCAAGGGGTGTTGTGAGCGCACAACCCTATAATTATTAATTATATAACCTATACCCTAGCAACCGAAAAACCTGACGATTGCATCGGACGACGATCATCCGATGCAATCCGACACCAGAACCCAGAGCGTTCAACTCCAGGTTGACCGAAAACGCTGATGCGAAGGTCAGCACAGAGCGAAGTCCACGCTAACCCGGAAGCCTCCGAGTTAGCAACGGAACGTTGGTCCGATAGTATATATACTGCCAAATTGGAAGATCGCGCGGGCAGTCCTAAACCGAAACGCGTACCGACTAACGTCTAATTTAAATATTGTAACACCCGCAAGTCAGGGTAGTGAAATTAAGTGATTTCTGTAATCAAAGTCGGTTTATTAAATAACAAGTAAAACAAGGGCATCAGTGAGTGTAATTCTGCATCCTGCGACGGATCCCGAACCCAGTGCCGGCTCCAACCCCGTCCCGGCACAACATTTGGTGGCAGCGGTGGGATCCTGCCAACAGGACCAGAGGACATCCTGCCCGAGAGACGTCTGCAAATCAGAAAGCTCGATTTAGTAAGAGCGGAGAAGCATCCCAGAGAGGAGAAGCCCGCCAGAATCCCGAGCGAAAAAGAGACAGCGGTGACTGCCCCGCCATACATAAAGCCAGAGAGACGGAGACGGCGGTAGCAGCCCCGAGTGCGACAGTGACACCGGAGAGGCCCCGACCTACCGCACGGACTCGACAGCCGAGGCAGCGCCCCAGGGACGCACCCAGCCGGACAGCAGAGCAGCGCAGGCGAGACCCCGCGAAGCAGAGACAACGCGGAGCAGCGAAGCGGCCCTGCCGGACTCCGACGCGGCGACAGCAGAAAGCGGACACCATGCGTGCGACCGTACTGTAAGTCCGTTCCATGTTATGTACTATTGCGAGCGACGAGATTTAACGTTTCCGCGAGCGACGAATTGAAAGTTTTCGCGAGCGATGTTTCAGCACCGACGTACGAAATTGAAGGCGCTAACCCTGTAAATGTCGGAGGACGAACATAACCGCCCCCGCTAGAAACGCGTCGTTCGTCTTAAGCGAGCGAGCGCATCAAGCTACCGAGCGTAGCCGATATCACTCTCGCGCCGTATCACATGCGGATAGCTCCGTTTTAGACTCCGTCCGACGAAACTTAGAATCGCGATTCTCGACCGAAGAATCACCGGTACTCGAATTGCACCCGAACGTAATATTAGAACGCAAATTTTCCTTCACGGATACTAGTCTGTTAGGCGATCTCGACGGTCCCCGAGACAACAACGAAAGAGATACAGCGGGCACAGACGAAAACGAAACCGCGAATAGCGACGAAAACGACATCGCGAATAGCGACGAAAACGAACGCGACGTACTTAGACTGCACCCAACCGTCACAGACGCACGTTCTGACACCTCAGCCGATACACAAGGCAATAACTCCGGGAGAGGAGATCTCTCGTTAACGTCCTACGACAGCGACGTGTTCGATCCTACCGAAGAGGATTATACTCCCAAAGCTCTCAAAATGAGCCAACAATGGGCGACAACGAACCTCGAAGCACGCATCGACGTGAACCCCGAGCAGGTGGTCGAGGAAATTAACCGGCTGCGAGCGGCAAATACGCGACCGTCCGAAAGAGACCAACCGCGACCCGCCGAGCCAACACAAACAGGAGTGCCGGATGCCTCCGTAATTACCGACATACTACATTTGATGCGCGACATGCAGGAGCGCATGGATCAATCCGCGGCGGCCGAATTCGATCGTTCGACCGAAATCCTGCGCGCTATCCGCGAACTACAAAACCGTATGAGCCGAGTAGAAAACGCCGCGTACGATCACACCAACGCGCTCGACCGCCGGGTACGTAGCCAGGGCCCCCTGGACGTGACCTACGGGCGCACGACGAGCGACGTTAGAAACCAGCCAGGACACCATATAGGGTTCCTCAGCCTAAAGGAAGCCCGAAATATGATCCCCGAAATTAACGGAGAATCGAGAGAGCGAGTTCGCGAATTCATAAATGCGAGTACATACGCGATGAAAAACATACACCCCGCGGACGAAGCCATGTTATTAGAAGCAATCCTATGTACTAAATTCAAAGGCAAGGCCATGACCGATTTCGATACGCGCGATATACGCGATTTCGAGCAGCTGAAACGCGAGCTAGAAACCGAATACCTCGGAAAGCGAGGCATGACGCACCTACAGTTAGAATTTAATTCCCTGAAGCAAGAACCAGGCGAAGGAGCGCAAGAATTCGGGCGTCGAGTAGAGAAACTCGCCCGCGAACTATACGAGGCCATGGAGGAAGACCAAGGGCACACGCAGGAGCAGCAGAAGGCGATCCTGGAAAGCATCAAGATGCAAGCCCTGCATAATTTCCAGATCGGGCTGCACGAGGACATTAAAATGCTAGTACGAGCGCAGAGATACACGAGCCTACAAGAAGCGATAACCGGTGCTAGTGCGGAGGAAAAAGTCAGAGGGCCCTCCCCGAGACATGGGCCGGCATCATCAAAAAATAAATTTCCCGCAGAAAATGCCCGAAACCCGAGAAGTACACCAGTGGAGTGCCATAAGTGCGGAAAGACCGGCCATTACGGGCGAGATTGCCGTCCGAGCCGGCAAGCAAACAAAGGACCCCGCACTAATTATATGGGAAATTGGATCTCGGTAAAATCGGCTAATTTTTTAATATGTTGTAGCTTATGACCTACTGAACAAAAAATGTAATGGGCACAAAGCTAAATAATGGACAGTTTTTGAGCTACAGCCAGTCAAACACGAAAAATTCGGGTCTGCGCGAGTACTATATCCCTACTCTTGGCATAACCCAGGACCAACGACATGGACGTGGTAGGGGGCTGGTCCCGTGTGTGTGTGTTTGTGTGTGTGTGTGTGTGTGTGCGCGTGTGTGTGCGTGTGTGTGTGTTCGCGCGAGCGCGCGACACTCGCACCTTTATAAATAGTCCGGGAGACAGTAAACATTCTTGACACTTATTTTTGTAGTCAGTGAATTTAGATAGGATTGTTTCTTTAGTGATGCTAATTAACAAATCGCAAGTCTGGCTACGATTTTTCGCTGCATCAAGCCAGGGAGTGCAAAAAAATACAAAGGGGTGGCACTTATTTTTGCACTAATGAAGTTTTTTCTACTAATGAGTGTTATCCTAACAGTCAGTAAAAAAGCAGTCTGGATGATCTGCAGGTATGGCAAATAAGCCTGGCACGTGAATAATTGTTGGTGCAGCGGAAAATCGTAGCCAGACTTCCGATTTGTTAATTAGCATCACTAAGGAAACAATCCTATCTAAATTCACTGACTACAAAAATAATTGTCAAAAATGTTTACTGGCTCCCGGACTATTTATAAAGGTGCGAGTGTCGCGCGCTTGCGCGAACACACACACACACACAGGCAAACGCACGCGCGCGCGCGCGCGCACACACACCACACACAAACACACATACACACGCACACATACACACGCACACACACACACGGGACCAGCCCCCTACCACGTCCATGTCGTTGGTCCTGGGTTATGCCAAGAGTAGGGATATAGTACTCGCGCAGACCCGAATTTTTCGTGTTTGACTGGCTGTAGCTCAAAAACTGTCCATTATTTAGCTTTGTGCCCATTACATTTTTTGTTCAGTAGGTCATAAGCTACAACATATTAAAAAATTAGCCGATTTTACCGAGATCCAATTTCCCATATAATTAGTGCGGGGTCCTTTGCTTTACCAAGGGCGGACAAGCCCAACGGAATAAATGCGGTGGAGTGCAGCCACTGCAAGAAAATCGGGCACAAGCGAGAAGAATGCTGGTGGTTGAACGGACGGCCTAGAGCGGACGGATCACGTAAAGCGAAAGCGAGCAGCGCAGAGCAAGCGCCCGTGAGCGCGATAAGGAAGCACAAAGCGCAAGCGACGAGCGATGAATCATCGACCGCCAGCAGTAGCGAAGAGGAAGAAGAGAGACCGCGACAGACTAAAGCGCGTGCCGCAGAAGAGTATCGGGTGACCCAGATAACGGAGAAGCATAAAGTGGGCCCGTTAGACATGATTACACTGCCGATTCAAGAGGCAGAAAGAGGCGAGATGAATCTTTTACTCGATTCGGGAGCGACTCTGACCCTTATTAAGGTAGGAAACCTAAAGGGCAAAACGATGATAAAAGAGGAACGTCTAGCTCTAATAGGCGTGACCGGACATCAGCTCCATACGCTTGGAAAACTTAAGGCCACGGTGGACCTCGGAAAAAGGAAGATTCGACATACCATGTATGTAGTGAAGGACGATTTCCCGATAGAGTACGAAGAGATACTCGGGAACAACTTTCTTACCAAACACAAGGCCGATATCTCGAACGCGTCGAAACATGTCAAAATAGGAAAAACTATATTTAAGCTCCGACCATATAAAAGGGTAATATTACCGCCCCGCAGTAAAACAATCATACGAACGAGAGCGGCAGATCAAAATAAAATAGGTATTGTAAAACGTGTAAAACCTATTCCTGAAGTCTTTATCGGAAGTTGCATGATAAAACCCATAGATTCCACTTGTCTGATAAGCAAATTAAATATTACCGAGAAGTCAGTAGAGATGGTTACACCGCATGAAACTCTAGAAGAGGTGCCGGTGAATGACACGACTGACGTACGCACATTACACTCGACTGAAGAGCGCGAGTCGATTCAAGAACGACGAGAAAAATCACGTAAAAAACGCATGAAACATTTAAATAATAAAGAAAGAAAGGCGTTAGAGCTGATATGCGACGATTTTTGCGATGTATCTCACTTACAATTAGAAAACGATAAGCTAACACGCACCACGGCAGTGAAACATGAGAACACGACGCGAGCTGATAGCGCGCCGGCGAACGTCCGCCAACCCGAGAAGCATAAAGAAAAAGTAAATCGACAGATTAAGATAATGCTAAAAGATGGAATCATTCGCCATAGTACGAGTCAGTGGAATTTGCCAATATTAGTGGTTCCTAAAAAACCTGATGCCTCGGGAAAACAAAAATTACGAATCGTTAGAGATCTTCGAGCTCAACGACCTTACAATAAGAGACTCGTTCCCATTGCCGAATACTACCGACATATATAATAAATTAAAAGCATTTATCGACGAATAAAAACATTAAGCGCAAAAGAACAAGCAATAAAGACAAGAATAATTAGATAAGAATCACTCGCGACGAGGCCCACCATGGCCGCGTCCGGCCACAAAAGTATTTTGGAACCTAGCTAGGAAGCGGGCACGCCCCCCAGGGACGGCAGGACTCCGTCCTCGGCCAACAACAGGACGACCGATGCCGGCCTGACGCAAAATGCGCTCATGGAAAATCCAGGGATCATCGGGATGTAGTCCGGGCCGGATTCCCCTCGCAGCCATAGCAGCATACAACTGCTGGGCGCGCCCCAGACCCCGGACAGGAACGTCCAAAACAGGACCATCGATCTCCTCGTCCACTGGGACCTCACAGGGGTCCACAGCACTAGCACAAACTGGCGTAAATTCCAGGGGAGGCATAATAAGAAAATATTTTTTTTTTTTTTTTTATATATTCACAAAACCGTTGACGATAGCTCACGACTGAGGACAGACGTAGACTAAAGCGAAAACCCTCGAAGCAATTAAAAAGTAGCGATCTACTTACAGACACCGTCAGCACAAGTAAAGATAGAACGAATTCACGTTACAGGATAGCTACTATCATCGTATGCTTCGCGAAAGAAGTGACATCCGAACCGAAGTCACCCTACGCGGTGACATCATTTAGCGACAAGCCAGGAATATATTTCGAAAAAATCGGGACCATGCAGCTACAAGAAGCAACGTGGAAATTGGCCATTAGAATCGATGTAGCATCCTTCGGAATACGATACCAGCAATTACAACGATATCTAGAACAAACCAAGAACCTATGCGACAAATTAGATAAAAATAATCAAGAGGCATGCACCAATATCCTCCGCATAACAGAGAGTAGTAACGCGAAACTAACGCAACTGATATTACGCCTACAGACAATATACAAACCACCGACAAACCGACGCGGACTAATAGACGCAATAGGTACAGTAAGCAAAACTCTATTCGGCACAATGGACGCCGACGACGCACGACGAATACAGGAACAGATAGACCTAATACAAAATCAGCGAAACACGATACAGCACGCGGCAAGAAATCAGATCAAAATTATAAACGCGACACTAGGACATATAGAAACCTTACAGAAAGCAATAGACAACAACGAAAATCTACTAGCAAACGTTACGAGAAGGGTACAACAAAAAATGTCAAAATTAATAGGCCGCGAAGAAATAGACGAACACCTGTTGGTGATAACCGCGATAATGAACAAACTAATAAACGACGTAGAAGAAGTCCTAGAATACCTGACCTACACCAAACACGACATACTACTCGTACGACTATTACCAATCGAACAAATTATATTGGAATTAAAAGAAGCAACAGCACACCTCGCCCAAGGCACCTATTTCCCTTTCAAAGTACAGATAGAAAACTGGAATACCATCCAAAATTTTGTAAAAATAAGTGCGTATTACGAAATAACCGGAGTTTACACTATTATATCCTTCCCCATTGTAACGTTTCCAAACTACGAAATTGTACCGGTAAATCCACTACCGATACACAATAATAAAAACATATTTGTGATTCCCGAAACCACTCACACACTCATAGCGATAGACAAAATGAATCGCAACTACCTCACGCTAAAAGAAAACGACCTAAATAAATGCATACACGCCGACTCGAATTTCATATGCGATATGAGTCCCCCTACATATTTTGTAACAGCGAACGCACCATGCGAGGTGCAAATATACGTAAAGACACCGGGACACCAGAATAGCTGCGAACAACGTCACATCCGATCTCACGTGACGTTCTGGATAGCGCTAGCGGAACCTCAAGCATGGTTGTTTTCCACCCCGTCTAAACAAGAAATAACGATACAATGCAACAACCAAGTAGAAAATAGAATTGAAATAAAAGGAACAGGAAAAATAAAACTAAACGACAATTGTAAAATAACGACAGCAGACGTAACCCTACGAACGAAAAAACAAACAAACATTAAATATATACAAATGAATCTACCACAATTTAACTTAACAATTAAAGCGACAACTAAAAATAACGAAAAGAATAAAAAATCAGATATAGAATTACATTTGGAACCGGTAATCAACGACCCCGCGGAACTAAGAAAATTAAGCCTGAACTTAGAACAAATAGACGAGGAATTAGAAAACAATCAAGCAAACTGGTACTCGAATAAATATGTAATCTATCCCGTGGGCTTCGTGACCACAGGTGTACTACTAATAGGAATTGCAATCACCATATGGGTGATAAAAAAGAAAACAAAAAAAGACACACGAAGCGATTTCCGTCGACGACTAAAAAAATAAATCAACAAAAGTAGAATGTAACATCCCGAGAAGAGAAAAACGCAAATAACGAAAAACCTCCGACACCTCGGTTTTTCTTCTTCCACGGGGGGAGGGATGTTGTGAGCGCACAACCTTATAATTATTAATTATATAACCTATACCCTAGCAACCGAAAAACCTGACGATTGCATCGGACGACGATCATCCGATGCAATCCGACACCAGAACCCAGAGCGTTCAACTCCAGGTTGACCGAAAACGCTGATGCGAAGGTCAGCACAGAGCGAAGTCCACGCTAACCCGGAAGCCTCCGAGTTAGCAACGGAACGTTGGTCCGATAGTATATATACTGCCAAATTGGAAGATCGCGCGGGCAGTCCTAAACCGAAACGCGTACCGACTAACGTCTAATTTAAATATTGTAACACCCGCAAGTCAGGGTAGTGAAATTAAGTGATTTCTGTAAATCAAAGTCGGTTTATTAAATAACAAGTAAAACAAGGGCATCAGTGAGTGTAATTCTGCATCCTGCGACGGATCCCGAACCCAGTGCCGGCTCCAACCCCGTCCCGGCACAACATTTGGTGGCAGCGGTGGGATCCTGCCAACAGGACCAGAGGACATCCTGCCCGAGAGACGTCTGCAAATCAGAGAGCTCGATTTAGTAAGAGCGGAGAAGCATCCCAGAGAGGAGAAGCCCGCCAGAATCCCGAGCGAAAAAGAGACAGCGGTGACTGCCCCGCCATACATAAAGCCAGAGAGACGGAGACGGCGGTAGCAGCCCCGAGTGCGACAGTGACACCGGAGAGGCCCCGACCTACCGCACGGACTCGACAGCCGAGGCAGCGCCCCAGGGACGCACCCAGCCGGACAGCAGAGCAGCGCAGGCGAGACCCCGCGAAGCAGAGACAACGCGGAGCAGCGAAGCGGCCCTGCCGGACTCCGACGCGGCGACAGCAGAAAGCGGACACCATGCGTGCGACCGTACTGTAAGTCCGTTCCATGTTATGTACTATTGCGAGCGACGAGATTTAACGTTTCCGCGAGCGACGAATTGAAAGTTTTCGCGAGCGATGTTTCAGCACCGACGTACGAAATTGAAGGCGCTAACCCTGTAAATGTCGGAGGACGAACATAACCGCCCCGCTAGAAACGCGTCGTTCGTCTTAAGCGAGCGAGCGCATCAAGCTACCGAGCGTAGCCGATATCACTCTCGCGCCGTATCACATGCGGATAGCTCCGTTTTAGACTCCGTCCGACGAAACTTAGAATCGCGATTCTCGACCGAAGAATCACCGGTACTCGAATTGCACCCGAACGTAATATTAGAACGCAAATTTTCCTTCACGGATACTAGTCTGTTAGGCGATCTCGACGGTCCCCGAGACAACAACGAAAGAGATACAGCGGGCACAGACGAAAACGAAACCGCGAATAGCGACGAAAACGACATCGCGAATAGCGACGAAAACGAACGCGACGTACTTAGACTGCACCCAACCGTCACAGACGCACGTTCTGACACCTCAGCCGATACACAAGGCAATAACTCCGGGAGAGGAGATCTCTCGTTAACGTCCTACGACAGCGACGTGTTCGATCCTACCGAAGAGGATTATACTCCCAAAGCTCTCAAAATGAGCCAACAATGGGCGACAACGAACCTCGAAGCACGCATCGACGTGAACCCCGAGCAGGTGGTCGAGGAAATTAACCGGCTGCGAGCGGCAAATACGCGACCGTCCGAAAGAGACCAACCGCGACCCGCCGAGCCAACACAAACAGGAGTGCCGGATGCCTCCGTAATTACCGACATACTACATTTGATGCGCGACATGCAGGAGCGCATGGATCAATCCGCGGCGGCCGAATTCGATCGTTCGACCGAAATCCTGCGCGCTATCCGCGAACTACAAAACCGTATGAGCCGAGTAGAAAACGCCGCGTACGATCACACCAACGCGCTCGACCGCCGGGTACGTAGCCAGGGCCCCCTGGACGTGACCTACAGGCGCACGACGAGCGACGTTAGAAACCAGCCAGGACACCATATAGGGTTCCTCAGCCTAAAGGAAGCCCGAAATATGATCCCCGAAATTAACGGAGAATCGAGAGAGCGAGTTCGCGAATTCATAAATGCGAGTACATACGCGATGAAAAACATACACCCCGCGGACGAAGCCATGTTATTAGAAGCAATCCTATGTACTAAATTCAAAGGCAAGGCCATGACCGATTTCGATACGCGCGATATACGCGATTTCGAGCAGCTGAAACGCGAGCTAGAAACCGAATACCTCGGAAAGCGAGGCATGACGCACCTACAGTTAGAATTTAATTCCCTGAAGCAAGAACCAGGCGAAGGAGCGCAAGAATTCGGGCGTCGAGTAGAGAAACTCGCCCGCGAACTATACGAGGCCATGGAGGAAGACCAAGGGCACACGCAGGAGCAGCAGAAGGCGATCCTGGAAAGCATCAAGATGCAAGCCCTGCATAATTTCCAGATCGGGCTGCACGAGGACATTAAAATGCTAGTACGAGCGCAGAGATACACGAGCCTACAAGAAGCGATAACCGGTGCTAGTGCGGAGGAAAAAGTCAGAGGGCCCTCCCCGAGACATGGGCCGGCATCATCAAAAAATAAATTTCCCGCAGAAAATGCCCGAAACCCGAGAAGTACACCAGTGGAGTGCCATAAGTGCGGAAAGACCGGCCATTACGGGCGAGATTGCCGTCCGAGCCGGCAAGCAAACAAAGGACCCCGCACTAATTATATGGGAAATTGGATCTCGGTAAAATCGGCTAATTTTTTAATATGTTGTAGCTTATGACCTACTGAACAAAAAATGTAATGGGCACAAAGCTAAATAATGGACAGTTTTTGAGCTACAGCCAGTCAAACACGAAAAATTCGGGTCTGCGCGAGTACTATATCCCTACTCTTGGCATAACCCAGGACCAACGACATGGACGTGGTAGGGGGCTGGTCCCGTGTGTGTGTGTTTGTGTGTGTGTGTGTGTGTGTGCGCGTGTGTGTGCGTGTGTGTGTGTTCGCGCGAGCGCGCGACACTCGCACCTTTATAAATAGTCCGGGAGACAGTAAACATTTTTGACACTTATTTTTGTAGTCAGTGAAAATTTAAATAGGATTGTTTCTTTAGGTGATGTCTAATAACAAATCGCAAGTTGGCCGATTATTTCGCTGCATCAAAAATGCCAAGTGCAAAACAACTAATGAAGTTTTTTCTACTAATGAGTGTTATCCCTAACAGTCAGTAAAAAAGCAGTCTGGATGATCTGCAGGTATGGCAAATAAGCCTGGCACGTGAATAATTGTTGGTGCAGCGGAAAATCGTAGCCAGACCTTCCGATTTGTTAATTAGCATCACTAAGAAACAATCCTATCTAAATTCACTGACTACAAAAATAATTGTCAAAAATGTTTACTGGCTCCCGACTATTTATAAAGGTGCGAGTGTCGCGCGCTTGCGCGAACCACACACACACACACAGGCAAACGCACGCGCGCGCGCGCACACCACACACACACACACAAACAACCACTACACACACGCACACATACACACGCACCACACACCACGGGACCAGCCCCCTACCACGTCCATGTCGTTGGTCCTGGGTTATGCCAAGAGTAGGGATATAGTACTCGCGCAGACCGAATTTTCGTGTTTGACTGGCTGTAGCTCAAAACTGTCCATTATTTAGCTTTGTGCCCATTACATATTTTGTTTCAGTAGGTCATAAGCTACAACTATTAAAAAATTAGCCGATTTTACCGAGATCCAATTTCCCTATAATTAGTGCGGGGTCCTTTGCTTTACCAAGGGCGGACAAGCCCAACGGAATAAATGCGGTGGAGTGCAGCCACTGCAAGAAAATCGGGCACAAGCGAGAAGAATGCTGGTGGTTTGAACGGACGGCCTATAGCGGACGGATCACGTAAAGCGAAAGCGAGCAGCGCAGAGCAAGCGCCCGTGAGCGCGATAAGGAAGCACAAAAGCGCAAGCGACGAGCGATGAATCATCGACCGCCAGCAGTAGCGAAGAGGAAGAAGAGAGACCGCGACAGACTAAAGCGCGTGCCGCAGAGAGTATCGGGTGACCCAGATAACGGAGAAGCATAAAGTGGGCCCGTTAGACAGATTACACTGCCGATTCAAGAGGCAGAAAGAGGCGAGATGAATCTTTTACTCGATTCGGGAGCGACTCTGACCCTTATTAAGGTAGGAAACCTAAAGGGCAAAACGATGATAAAAGAGGAACGTCTAGCTCTAATAGGCGTGACCGGACATCAGCTCCATACGCTTGGAAAACTTAAGGCCACGGTGGACCTCGGAAAAAGGAAGATTCGACATACCATGTATGTAGTGAAGGACGATTTCCCGATAGAGTACGAAGAGATACTCGGGAACAACTTTCTTACCAAACACAAGGGCCGATATCTCGAACGCGTCGAAACATGTCAAAATAGGAAAAACTATATTTAAGCTCCGACCATATAAAAGGGTAATATTACCGCCCCGCAGTAAAACAATCATACGAACGAGAGCGGCAGATCAAAATAAAATAGGTATTGTAAAACGTGTAAAACCTATTCCTGAAGTCTTTATCGGAAGTTGCATGATAAAACCCATAGATTCCACTTGTCTGATAAGCAAATTAAATATTACCGAGAAGTCAGTAGAGATGGTTACACCGCATGAAACTCTAGAAGAGGTGCCGGTGAATGACACGACTGACGTACGCACATTACACTCGACTGAAGAGCGCGAGTCGATTCAAGAACGACGAGAAAAATCACGTAAAAAACGCATGAAACATTTAAATAATAAAGAAAGAAAGGCGTTAGAGCTGATATGCGACGATTTTTGCGATGTATCTCACTTACAATTAGAAAACGATAAGCTAACACGCACCACGGCAGTGAAACATGAGAAACACGACGCGAGCTGATAGCGCGCCGGCGAACGTCCGCCAACCCGAGAAGCATAAAGAAAAAGTAAATCGACAGATTAAGATAATGCTAAAAGATGGAATCATTCGCCATAGTACGAGTCAGTGGAATTTGCCAATATTAGTGGTTCCTAAAAAACCTGATGCCTCGGGAAAACAAAAATTACGAATCGTTAGAGATCTTCGAGCTCAACGACCTTACAATAAGAGACTCGTTCCCATTGCCGAATACTACCGACATATATAATAAATTAAAAGCATTTATCGACGAATAAAAACATTAAGCGCAAAAGAACAAGCAATAAAGACAAGAATAATTAGATAAGAATCACTCGCGACGAGGCCCACCATGGCCGCGTCCGGCCACAAAAGTATTTGGAACCTAGCTAGGAAGCGGGCACGCCCCCCAGGGACGGCAGGACTCCGTCCTCGGCCAACAACAGGACGACCGATGCCGGCCTGACGCAAAATGCGCTCATGGAAAATCCAGGGATCATCGGGATGTAGTCCGGGCCGGATTCCCCTCGCAGCCATAGCAGCATACAACTGCTGGGCGCGCCCCAGACCCCGGACAGGAACGTCCAAAACAGGACCATCGATCTCCTCGTCCACTGGGACCTCACAGGGGTCCACAGCACTAGCACAAACTGGCGTAAATTCCAGGGGAGGCATAATAAGAAAATATTTTTTTTTTTTTTTTATATATTCACAAAACCGTTGACGATAGCTCACGACTGAGGACAGACGTAGACTAAAGCGAAAACCCTCGAAGCAATTAAAAAGTAGCGATCTACTTACAGACACCGTCAGCACAAGTAAAGATAGAACGAATTCACGTTACAGGATAGCTACTATCATCGTATGCTTCGCGAAAGAAGTGACATCCGAACCGAAGTCACCCTACGCGGTGACATCATTTAGCGACAAGCCAGGAATATATTTCGAAAAAATCGGGACCATGCAGCTACAAGAAGCAACGTGGAAATTGGCCATTAGAATCGATGTAGCATCCTTCGGAATACGATACCAGCAATTACAACGATATCTAGAACAAACCAAGAACCTATGCGACAAATTAGATAAAAATAATCAAGAGGCATGCACCAATATCCTCCGCATAACAGAGAGTAGTAACGCGAAACTAACGCAACTGATATTACGCCTACAGACAATATACAAACCACCGACAAACCGACGCGGACTAATAGACGCAATAGGTACAGTAAGCAAAACTCTATTCGGCACAATGGACGCCGACGACGCACGACGAATACAGGAACAGATAGACCTAATACAAAATCAGCGAAACACGATACAGCACGCGGCAAGAAATCAGATCAAAATTATAAACGCGACACTAGGACATATAGAAACCTTACAGAAAGCAATAGACAACAACGAAAATCTACTAGCGAACGTTACGAGAAGGGTACAACAAAAAATGTCAAAATTAATAGGCCGCGAAGAAATAGACGAACACCTGTTGGTGATAACCGCGATAATGAACAAACTAACAAACGACGTAGAAGAAGTCCTAGAATACCTGACCTACACCAAACACGACATACTACTCGTACGACTATTACCAATCGAACAAATTATATCGGAATTAAAAGAAGCAACAGCACACCTCGCCCAAGGCACCTATTCCCTTTCAAAGTACAGATAGAAAACTGGAATACCATCCAAAATTTTGTAAAAATAAGTGCGTATTACGAAATAACCGGAGTTTACACTATTATATCCTTCCCCATTGTAACGTTTCCAAACTACGAAATTGTACGGGTAAATCCACTACCGATACACAATAATAAAAACATATTTGTGATTCCCGAAACCACTCACACACTCATAGCGATAGACAAAATGAATCGCAACTACCCTCACGCTAAAAGAAAACGACCTAAATAAATGCATACACGCCGACTCGAATTTCATATGCGATATGAGTCCCCCTACATATTTTGTAACAGCGAACGCACCATGCGAGGTGCAAATATACGTAAAGACACCGGGACACCAAAATAGCTGCGAACAACGTCACATCCGATCTCACGTGACGTTCTGGATAGCGCTAGCGGAACCCCAAGCATGGTTGTTTTCCACCCCGTCTAAACAAGAAATAACGATACAATGCAACAACCAAGTAGAAAATAGAATTGAAATAAAAGGAACAGGAAAAATAAAACTAAACGACAATTGTAAAATAACGACAGCAGACGTAACCCTACGAACGAAAAAACAAACAAACATTAAATATATACAAATGAATCTACCACAATTTAACTTGACAATTAAAGCGACAACTAAAAATAACGAAAAGAATAAAAAATCAGATATAGAATTACATTTGGAACCGGTAATCAACGACCCCGCGGAACTAAGGAAATTAAGCCTGAACTTAGAACAAATAGACGAGGAATTAGAAAACAATCAAGCAAACTGGTACTCGAATAAATATGTAATCTATCCCGTGGGCTTCGTGACCACAGGTGTACTACTAATAGGAATTGCAATCACCATATGGGTGATAAAAAAGAAAACAAAAAAGACACACGAAGCGATTTCCGTCGACGACTAAAAAAATAAATCAACAAAAGTAGAATGTAACATCCCGAGAAGAGAAAAACGCAAATAACGAAAAACCTCCGACACCTCGGTTTTTCTTCTTCCACGGGGGGAGGGATGTTGTGAGCGCACAACCTTATAATTATTAATTATATAACCTATACCCTAGCAACCGAAAAACCTGACGATTGCATCGGACGACGATCATCCGATGCAATCCGACACCAGAACCCAGAGCGTTCAACTCCAGGTTGACCGAAAACGCTGATGCGAAGGTCAGCACAGAGCGAAGTCCACGCTAACCCGGAAGCCTCCGAGTTAGCAACGGAACGTTGGTCCGATAGTATATATACTGCCAAATTGGAAGATCGCGCGGGCAGTCCTAAACCGAAACGCGTACCGACTAACGTCTAATTTAAATATTGTAACACCCGCAAGTCAGGGTAGTGAAATTAAGTGATTTCTGTAAATCAAAGTCGGTTTATTAAATAACAAGTAAAACAAGGGCATCAGTGAGTGTAATTCTGCATCCTGCGACGGATCCCGAACCCAGTGCCGGCTCCAACCCCGTCCCGGCACAACAGGGGCTTAAAAGTGAAATGTTATCATATTCATAGGTCAGCGGAGAAAAGGTTGAACATTTGTTAAATCACGTGACTAACTGCTGCTTTTTAAATAAAAAAAGATTACAAGATTAGCTGAAACTGGAAAAGTTTTTTTATAAAGATGTAAATTTACTTACAGACAGTGTACTATCAATCTCGTGATAATTTACCGTGTCTCGTTCCAGTAATGAAACAATGCTTATGAGTTAAGATCAGCGTACGGACTGAAGGTCTAGGACCTAGGTTCAAGCGCAAGGTGAAATGAGTACACACAAATAACATAAAGCATCATATAACAAAATAACAGTAGTAAATAAAAAAATAAATTAATAAATAAATTAGTGAAAATCTTTCTAATAATCATTTTCCTATTGTCAAGAGACCCACAAAATGGGCAACTGTAGTCGGTTTTTTTATGAACTTATTTTTATTTATTTATTAGTGTTACTTTGTTATATGATGCTCCATGATATTGTCTCTGTACTCATTTCCCATTACGTTTGAGCATCAGCCTTCAATCCGGGCGCGGATTTTAACTCATAAGCATTGTTTTGTTACTGAAACCAGACACGGTAGATTATCACCGAGATAATATTATACTGTAGAGATTGATATTATACTGTCTGATAAGTAAATTTTACATCTTTATGAAAAACATACAAATTGCAGCTAACTTTTTAATTTTATTTTATTTAAAAGTCAGCAGTTATCACGTGATTTACTTTATGTTCAACCTTTTTTAACAACTTTAACGCCGTAAGTTATGTTTTTCGAATATGATAACATTTCAAATTTAATAAATAAAATGTTCAAGGACTCTCGATATCTAAACAAACGATGTAAAAGGGCAATGAGAGTCAACGCGGTTCTTGATGCGTAGAATATCAGATTAAGTAATTTCACATTTACTTATGCGTTGTAGATGATTAGATTTAAGGTTATTGCGGAATGTTACACCGAAGAAAGTCTAAACTAACAATAAGACTAAAACGTCTGTACTGTATTTTAAGTTACTTGAATGCGTTATTATTTATTATTCGTTTAAGATCGGCGTTTTGTTCTTATTTGCCTCAAAAAAATTTATCTTTTTTTATTATATTAAGCAAAATATTCTGTTTAATATTTTGCAGATTAGCGGAACGTAGGGAAGGGATGTTTTATTTATTTTTGCGAACGAAAAGTTTCCTGACGTTTTGAAATATTAGTAGTCCTGAAAAGGACTGTTATGCATGAAATTGATAGTCCTAAAAAGGACTTATTACAATAAATTTTCGAAATGAGCCCCGTGAGCCTCAATGCACGCTTCCGCACGGAGAATTAAATTTTCTCAAACGCGTCGCAACATCGGTCCATCGATAGTATGGATAGCCATTTGCATCCTTTCAATGACTTCTTCGGGTGAAGCGGGCTCTGTTGCGTATACTATCTTCTTCAGATGACCCCAAAGAAAATAGTCTAATGGTGTGAGATCGGGTGAACTGTTAACAAGCAATATGAAAAGTATAATTAATGCACTTTTTTCTACATCCTTCTTCCTCTCCTATCTTTATTAAAACCTTTTCTTACCGTGCTGGCCATCTGATTGGTCCATGATGCGCTATCCAACGACCGGGAAAACGTTCATTTAAAAAATTAGTAACGCCTCGGTACGCATGCGGTGGTGCCCCGTCTTGCTGGAAAAACATAACTCTTCTTTGTAAGAGAGGAATTTCTTCCAGAAGATCTGGTAGCCGTTGTGTTAGGAAATCAGCGTAAATTCTTCCCTATAAAAGATACATCTTTAGTATACATATTGATACATGTTGCAAATGGATCAGGAGATTTTTAATATTTTTACCGTCAAAATGTCTGGTAGAAGGGTGGGACCGATAACTCTGTCGCCCAAAATCCCTGCCCAGTAGTTCAACTTCCATCTATGTTGAAAGCTACGCGTGCGGGTCACGCATGGGTTTATAACGTCATAATAGTGCTCATTATGACAGTTAAACATACCCGTGCGCGTAAACAGTGACTCATCGGTCCACATAATATTTGCCAGGAAATTTTCGTCGGCTTCATTATTATGCAGAAGCCAACGACAGAAATTTTCTCTAGTACGGTAATCTCTCTCATCTAATTCTTGTACTTTTGTACGATGAAACGGGTATAACAATTCACTTTTCAATACCCTGTGAACTGTTACGTGATCAACATTTAATGCGCGGCCTATTGCACGTGTGCTTGTCGTTGGATCCTCCTCAACCATCTCTAAGATGTTCTCTTCCATTTCAGGCATTATCCGACGATTGCGACCAACGTCAACGAGTTTCGGCATCAAGCAATTACTATTCCGAATTCTCTGGTCTAACCGTTCAAAAGTTCTTCGACCGGGATGCATGCGATTCGGATACCGTTGCGCATACAGTATTACCGCACGCGCACTTACACACTGAGCTTCACCATAAATTAAATACATATCAGCGTATTCGTTATTACTATACCGATACATTTTTCTTTCGCGAAAAATATCTAATTTGCATGCGAGACGCTTGATGATGCCACAAAAGAAAATATCGATAAATCGAGTTACATTTGTTTTATATTATAAAGTATTTGTTTTATCTCGTAAAAAATTCGTGGCATAAAGAATCTGTCGGTATAGTAGTAAGAAATATGTATACCGATATGTATTCAATTTACGGTGAAGCGAATTGTTCAAGTGCGTGTGCGGAAAGACTGTGTGCGGAACGGTATCCAAAACTTGTATCTAGATAAAAAAACTTTTGGAAGATTAGACCAGAAGATTTAAAATAGTAATGGTTTGATACTAAAATTCGTTGATGTTGGTCGTAATCGTCGGATTAGAACGCTCAAAAATGCAAGAGAACATTTTATAGATGATCGAGAGATCCTACGATTAGTACACGTGCGATAGGCCGTGCATTTTAACGTTGGACACGTAACTGTTCACAGGGTATTCAAATGTGAATTATTTTACTCATTTTATGCACAGGTGCAAGAATTACATGTGAGAGATCACTGTGCCAAAGAGAATTTCTGTCGTTAGCTTCTACATAATAATAAAGTCGACGAAAATTTTCTAGTAAATATTACATGGACTGACGAATTCTTATTTACGTGCAAAGGTAAATGCTTAGCTGTCATAATGAGCATTATTATGACGGTATTATAACTCACGCGTGACCCGCACGCGCAGCTTCCAACATAAAGAAACTTCTGTGCAGACATTTTGGGCGATAGAATTATCGGTCCCACTCTTCTACCAGACATTTTAACGATAAAAATATTAAAAATCTCCTGATCCATTTGCCAATATGTATCGATATGTACTAAAGATATATCTTTTATAGGGAAAAAATTACGCAAATTTTCTAACACAATGGCTACCAGATCTTCTCGAAGAAATTCCTCTCTTGCAAAAAACAAATATGTTTTTCCAGCAAAACGGGAAACCATCGCATACATACCGAGGCGTTACCAGTTTTCAAAATGGGCGTTTTTTCGGTCTTCGATAGCACAACATAGATCAATTAGGGGCCTGTATGTTACGCAAAAGTTTTAATTTAGAAAGGAGAGGAAGAAGGATGTAAAAAAATGCTTTAATATTTTTTATATTGATTGTTAACAGTTCACCCCCCGATCTCACGCCGTTAGATTTTGTCCTTTGGAGTAATTTGAAGAGAATTTTATACGTAACAGAGGCCGCTTCACCCGAAGTCATTGCAAAAATGCAAATAGCTGTTCAAACTGTCGATGGACTGACGATGCTTTGACGCGTACGAGAAATTTAATTCTTTGTGCAGAAGCATGTATTAAGGCTCACGGAACTCATTTCGAAAACTTAATGTAATAAGTCCTTTTTAGGACTAAGAAAACAGTCCTTTTGAGGACTATCAATTTCATGCGTAACAGTCCTTTTCAGTACTAAACAACGGCTCTTTTCAGAGCTAGCAGTTTACAGCAAAACAATCCTTATCGGGACTACTAATATTTCAAAACGTCAGGAAACTTCTCGTTCGCAAAAATAAATGAAACATTCCTTCCCTACGTTTCCTACATTCCTTCCTTACGTTCTGCAAAATATTAAACAGAATATTTTGTTTAATATTATAAAAAGAGGATAACGATTTTTGAAATTTAAGGCAAATAAGAACAAAACGCCGATCTTAAAGCGAATAATGAATAATAACGCAATATTTAATAACTTAAAATACATTACAAATGTTTTGATCTTAGTTTAGACTTTCTTCGGTGTAATATTTCGCAATAATTTCTTAAATCTAATCATCCATAACGCATAAATAAATGAGAAATGTTGTCATATTCGAAAAATATTGGAGCTCGGCGGTAAAGTTGTTATAAAAGATTAAACATAAAGTAAATGCTGCCTTCTAAATAAAATGAAATTGAAAAGTTAGCTGCAATTCGTATGTTTCTTTATAAAGATGTAAAATTCACTTACCAGACAGTGTAATATCAATGTCATGATGATCTACCGTCTGGTTTCAGTAACAAAACAATGCTTATGAGTTAATGTCAGCGTACGGACTGAAGGCCTAGACTTAAGCGTAAGGTGAAATGAGTACAGAGAAATATCATGAAGCATCATATAACAAAGTAACACTCGTAAATAAATAAAATAAGTTAATAAATAAAACAGGCTACAGATGACAATTGTGTGGAAATCTCTCGACAATAGGAGAATAACCATTAGAAAGATTTTTTTATTTACTAGTTAATTTATTTACTTATTTTTTTATTTACTAGTGTTTGTGACGTGACATAGTCACGTCCACCGTCCGG
Source organism: Leptothorax acervorum (assembly GCA_035220615.1). Lineage (NCBI taxonomy): Eukaryota > Metazoa > Arthropoda > Insecta > Hymenoptera > Formicidae > Leptothorax > Leptothorax acervorum. Next base: position 50,425 of record JASTWQ010000771.1, read on the forward strand.
ACGGCTCGGCCGAGGGGAAGGCCGGGGATGCTGCCTCGACCCGAGTCGAGGAGGTATATTTAAGTTAACTATTTGTCTTTGCGAGGCGTAAGTTATAGGAGGAGCGCGGCGAGTGTCGCGGGGTGGGCAGCCAGCCACCCAATGTAACGACCACGTGTCGCGACGAGGGAGGAACCAAGCGTCGGCGGGGACCGAACGGAACAGCACGCCGACAACCGAGTCACGTCCGGACCCGCCGCCGGGCCGTCCCGCGGTCCCGCAAGGGGAGCCGAGACCCCCGAGCCCACCGCAACGAGGAAGCCAAGGGCGCGCCGCCACGCTTCGAATGAAGGACGCAGCATCGCTACCGCGGAGCGGATGTGCGACCCTGAACGCCGCAGCCGGGGACTTGCACTGCACCGGTCAGTGGCCAAGGCCTGGCCAGCCTGGCGCACCTGTATTAAACTCGGAGAGTCCCGACCGATACCGCCATTGAAACCAGGCGATGAACGCCACAGTTGAAAGTCCCGCGGACGAGCGGCGGACGTCACGTGGGACGTCGCGAGCGGCGAGAGCAGCGCGAAGAGCGGATCGGCGGAGCTGAGCGGCCGCGGGCGGCCGCGCATGCGCGGGGACCCAACGCGGTCCGAACCGGCGAACGACTCGGCACTGTCGTGCTAGCTGGAGACGGGGCAGCATCCTGAGAGAACCGTGCGAGTCCACCCCGATCGAGCAGCCGTCCTGTGCAGCGCAGCAGAGCATGTAAGGCTACCACCCCGGTATCTCGTTGCGTTCCGTGTGCGACCCCGGCCTCCGCCTTACCTTAATTACCTTCAGGTTACCTGCGCACGTTTATTTACCTTGTTACCGCCTCGTGCCAGGAAGTTGGTCGGTACCTAGAGTACCTATTATCTCGAGACGCGGACAAAGGAGGCCGGCCGGGGCGCACACGTCTTGAGTTCGTGGGAAAGTCCTCCTCGGGGACCAGTGCGGCCGACAGTCGCGGGTGTGTGTGTATGTGTGGGGAAACTTTCCGTGCGCGGTTGCGTCGGGCGTATCGCGCGTGTCGGATGCGCCCGGCAGAGTGAGACCGTCGCGTCGGAGGTTTCCGCGGAATCGCGGAATCGCGGTTATGAGTGTTTCGCGGATTCCGAGTGAGAGTGTCGCGGAAAGTATCGTGATTATCTCGCGAACGTCGTAAAACGTGTCGGGAGAATCGTCTCGCGAACGTTGTGAGACGTGTCGGGGGAATTTCGGGTTTCGAGTTAGTTATCTCGCGAACGTCGTAAAACGTATCGGGAGAAGAGTAAAGTCCCGCGAACGTCGTGAGGCGTGTCGGGGGCAATTGTTACGGTTATTGCGTCGCGGGCGGCCGAGGAATGTCGCGCGGGTTTTTGCCGTGCATTCGCTGAGGCCGCCGCGAGAACGAGCGCGAGTAGAGTTTCGCGAGCGTTCGGGTTTCGGACAAGTTGCGATTCAAGTAAGTTGCGGATATAGTTTCGTGTTCGAGTGCGTGGTATGAGTGAGTTGAGAGCGTGAGTCTATCATTCTTTGTCATATCTTTTCACCAACATTCTATTGTTTCTTTCTATTATTTCTTTCCGTAAATATACTTCTTTGTTATACATTATTTGAGAGTGTTGATTGCGTTGCGCCGCCTCTCCCTTTCCTCAGAGTAGCAAACTCGCCTCGCGCCCTGAGTGGACGTGCGTGTCCGGGCGACCGCGTCAAGATTAGGCTTACAAAACGTGGTGCGCGTATTCGCACCTGGCGCCCAAGTTTTCGCGTTACTTCGCGAATATCGTGGAGATTGGAATACCTCGCGAATACTTCGAGATTACCTGCTGAAATACCTCGCGACTACCTCAAGATTACCTACTGGAATACCTCGCGAATTGACCATCGGAATACCTCGCGACTATCTCTGTGAATCTTGGCCGATCTGAATACCTCGCGGATATCTTCGGCCTGATTACCTCGCGGATACCTTTGTCTCACCTCTTTACCTAACTATCGGTGGCTAATTTGCAGCCGCGCCTCCTCGGCGGGCGAGATCGAGGAAAAACGGGTTGCATGTTATTTTGTTACATGATACTTTATGACATTTGTATGTATTTATTTCACCTTGCGCTCGAGCCTAAGTCTTCAATCCGTGCATTGATCTTAACTCATGTAATAAGCATTGTTTCATTACTGAAACCAGACACGGTAGATTATCACAAGATTGATACAACACTGTCTGGCAAGTAAATTTACATCTTCATGAAAGAACATACGAATTGTAGCTAATTTTTGTGATAAATATAAAACGACCTGCCTTTTCGATTGAACGCGGACTAGCTCGCCGGGTCAGGAGTTCAATAGGGAGGTCCGGAGACAATAGACGAGAGCAAGAGGCGATTTCAGATATAAAAATAGTTTATTATAAGAACGCTCTGATTACTCAGAGTGGTGACTAGCAGCGTGGATTTACGCCGTTTATAGCTTACAATAAAGAGATGTAATGATATAAACAATTACGATATGCTGATAACCGAAAATATAATATAATGATAAAATGATTACGGAAATGAATATGTTAATAATCCAACTAGAATACTGGCGCGGTACTTCGGAGGCGCGGTGGCCCAGTACGATGCGATAAAACAATTACGATATGCTGATACCCGAAAATATAATATAATGACAAATGATTACGGAAATGAATATGTTAATAATCTAACTAGAATACTGGCGCGGTACTTCGGAGGCGCGGTGGCCCAGTACGATGCGATAATTATAGTACGGACAAGAAGCTAGTGTTATAAAATGATTACGTAACGCATATGCGGATAATCACGATAGAATACCGGCGGGGTACTTCGGAGGCGCTGGGGCCCAGTACAACGCGATAACAAGATTATATTTGCAACGTGCGGTATGATGGTTCGGCGAAGGTATCGTTATAGCGCGCGCGGCTAGTTGTCGGTCGCGGTTGCTATCGTGGGTTAATTATCGGCCAGGTGCAGGTGTGCGGCGTCGGGGCGGTCGGACATACGGACCGGTCCGTCCCGATTCGCCAGGATGGTGTGCGTCGGCGTCGAGAGCACTCGACCGAGACGGAGAGCTCTCCACCCCGGTTTTTCGCCTTCGCAGATATGGAAACGAGAAGTCGCAGGATAAGCAGCAACGAGAGCACTCGAACGTGGACGGAGAGCTCTCGACCACGTTTTCTGCTTTTCTAGGATCAGGACTGAGTGTCGGATCTATCCCAGGATCGCCTTTTTATACCGCGAGGATAACGGTACTTTATTGTCTCCGCGGTGGGGATTGACAGCGGCGCGCACGTGCGCCGAGGCGCGCGTGGTCGTGGCTGTCACTTCTGTCGCTCGACCGTGCTCGGTGACGTTCGGGTCCCGTCGGCCTCGCTGCTGTGCCGTTCGGGCCCGCCGCGGCGTCTCGAGCCGTTATCCCGGCGAGATCGCGGTGTATAATGGATTAAAAAATGTGTGTGGGCGCATCGCGCCCACATTTTCGCCTGGCGGGTGTTCGGCCGGGCGGTCCGCGGTGGGTGCGAGCTGGGATACGATGCGGTTTTAAGGGGCGCATCGTTACATCACCCCCTTCGTTAAGAGTGCCTGAACCTAGAGGCACCTTGTCGTCTGCCTTAAATTCTGGACTTCGATCCTCCTTGTCCTCCTTTTACGGCCGGCCGGATTGTGCGGATGGTACCGATGTTGTAGCGACGGATGTTTGTGAGCTCGGGGTCTTCTCTTTCACCCACTTGACCCGTCCTGCTCCGTCGAACCGTATGTGCCATCGGCGGTTGCCGAGGTTCGGCTTGTATTGCCGGCTGACGTGCACGGCGAAGTGTGGTACGTCGACCACGATTCCGGGCTCCACTTCGACCGGTATCGGTGGTGGCGGTAAAGGCCCCATGGGACGTGCCGGCGTCAGGGTGGGCCGTGGTGGAGTCGGCTCCGGGCGGCGGCGTTTCGGCGGCGGTGGTGGTGGTGGTGCCGTGAGCCAGGCCTGCTTGGCGCGGTTGGCGGCATCTGACCTTTGAATCCGCGTGCCGACTAGCGGCACTGTCCGTGGTCGAATTGGCGGCCACACGGCCTGGGCAGGTGGCCGGACTGCCGTCTTGGTTCCTCCACCGTAAAGGGTAATCCCTTGTCGCTCGAACCCGGGTCTGGCCGGGTCGTACTCCTCGTCGTCGTCGCCGAGGAGATCGGTGATCGCTTGGACGATGTCGTCGCTCTGTTCGGTCGAAGTCATCTCTCGCATGGCTCGATTCCTTCTGCCGGGCGTCGCGTTCTCGCTCGGGACGGGGGTTAACATTGTTTGCTGGCATTATTTGTTTACCGGACGCAATTTTCGGTTTATTATTTTCGACGCGTTTACAACCTTTAAACCGATCGTTGTGTATCTCTGTTTTCCGGGAGAGCGCGCTCGTTATCCCCCCCTCTTGGTCGGCGTCAGATTCGGAAAGTCGGCGGTCGGTCGGTGCGCGCTTTAAATCCTGCACGTGTACGTGCTTAAACCATTTCCCCGAGCGACTACGGAGGGTCTACGATAACGGGCGAAATTAGGCGGCGAACTTCGAGCGGTCCGATGAATTTAGGCGCGAGTTTCGCGTTAAACGCGGCTTGCTTACTGGAAAGCGGTCGGTCTCGCTTCCACACCCACTCCCCGATCCGTGGACGCCAATCTCGGCGGCGCAAATTGTAGTGCCTTTCTTGATGTTGGAAGGCACGGGCGAGCTGGATTTTCACGAGCTCGTAGGCCTCGTTGAGTCGGCGGCGGACGACCGATGGCTGGTACCGCGGATTCGGTAAGCGTTCTTTCCCCGGGGCGACGCAGCTCGCGGCCGTGGTTGAGGAACGCGGGAGTGTAGCCGGTTGCGTCATGTTTCGCGGTATTGTACGCGAACTGCAGTTCCGTCAAATGCTCGTCCCATGCTCGGTGCTTCCTTGCGTATTGACCGATCATTGTTTTTATGACGCGGTTTGGTCCGCTCTACTGGGTTGCAGTGAGGCGCATAGGCCGGTGTGAACCGGTGGCGAATCTCGCAGTCTTTCAATAGTTTGGCGAGTTGTTTCGATTTTAATTGCGTGCCATTATCGGATAGTATTTCGTCCGGGCATCCGTGGCGGAGGATAACGGCCTCTAAGATGTTCTTTACGATGACGGGTGCGGTGGCTCGACGCAGAGGGCGGAGCTCGACCCATTTAGTGAATCTATCCTGCATGTTTAATAACCAAATATGACCGGCGATGGAGCGGGGCAGCGGACCGACGAGATCAATGGTCACTTGCTGCCACGGATGATCTAGCGCGGTCGGGTGTAGCTGCCCGGCGGGTTTTTCTTGCGCTATCTTGTGCGCGAGGCATGTCGGGCATCTTCGCACGTATCGGGTGATATCCTGGAACATGCCCGGCCAGTAGAATTTCGCCGCGATTCTGGTGATGGTTTTTGCGATACCTAGGTGCCCGGCGGTGGGCGCGTCATGGTATTGCTCTAACACCGCGGTTCGCCGTTCCTTCGGCACGCATTCCTTCCATTGTTCCCCCTCCGGGGTTTCTTGAAATCTAGACTGTGGAGTATGTGTTTCCACAATCGGCCATGTTCGATTCGGAAATCCGGCACCTCGTGTGGGGTTGATTTGACGGTGTGCCATACTCTCTGGTACCACGGGCATTTCGGTCGGTTCACCATGGCCACTTCCGGCTGTCGGGGAGAGTGCATCGGCGACTTTATTTAGTACGCCTTTCCGGTATTTGACCTCGAAATCATATTGTTGCAATTCGAAAGCCCAACGACCGAGGCGGCCCGTTGGCGAGTCGATCTTCTGCAACCATTTCAGCGACTGGTGATCGGTGATCACCGTAAATTGGTACCCTTCGAGGTATCCCCGTAACCGCCGGATTCCCCAGACCACGGCCAAACATTCTAACTCCGTTGCGCTGTAGTTTCGCTCGGCGTTGTTTAAGGCGCGGCTCGCGTAGGCTATGACCCGTTCCCCTTCGGGAAAGTACTGTGTAAGTACAGCCCCTAGGCCCGTGGTGCTAGCGTCTGTTTGCAAGTAGAATCGTCGGGTGAAATCTGGGCACGCGAGTACCGGCGAGGTCGTCAGCGCGGTTTTTTTTTTAAGGCGTCGAACGCTGCTTGTTCGGCGTCCCCCCAAGTCCACCGGGGCGCGTTTACGGGTGAGTGCGGTCAACGGCGCGGCGAGTGTCGCGAAAATTTTGGATAAACCGACGGTACCAGGACGCGACTCCCAAAAACCGGCGAACGTCACGTACATTGCGTGGGGCCTCCCACTCGGCGACGGCTCTAACTTGCTCCGGGTCCGTTCGAATGCCCTCACGATCGACGATATGGCCGAGATATTTGAGTCGATCGACGCAGAAGCGGCATTTTTCCTCGTTAATGCGCAACTTCGCCTCTCGTAGTCGTCGGAATACTTCCTTGACCAAGCTGAGGTGCTCCTCGAACGTTTTGCTGATGATTATTATATCATCCAGGTAGACTAGGACGTGTGGTTCTAGTTCTGGGCCCAAGATGGAGTCGAGGAGCCGTTGAAATGTTGCCGGGGCAGAGTGTAGGCCGAACGGCATTACTTTGAACTGCATGAGTCCTTTCCGGGTACGGTGAATGCAGTCACGGGGGCGGCTTTCCGGGGACAAGGGTACTTGCCAATACCCATGCTTCAGATCCAGGGTGATTAAATATTTAGCCCCCCTGAGTTTGTCGAGCGTAGCGGTGATGTGGGGAAGCGGATACGCGTCCCTCTCTGTGACCTCGTTTACCCCGCGAAAATCTATGCAGAACCGGGGCTTACCGTCTTTCTTACGTACGATAACCACCGGTGAGCTCCACGGGCTGTGGGATGGTTCAATAATGCCCTCCTCGAGCATTTTATCGACCTCTTCGTCGATGATCGCCTGCATGGCGGGATTTCGGGGGCCGATATCGCTGTTTTAGCGGTACGTCGGTTTTCACGCGAATGACGTGTTGCGTGCGGGTCTGTGGGGCCGTGTACCCCCTCGAATTTCGGCAGTTCATCGGCTAGAAACTCCTGGAGGCGCTCTTCTTCGGACCGTCCTGTTTCCTCCGTTTGTCCGATGGCGTGTGCCGGTTTGGCACGCGATCCTGCGCTTGGCGGAGGTGGTGGCGGTATCGAGAAATTTAGTTTAGCCCATAAGTCAGTGCCGATCAACATCTCGTTGTCGAGCGTAGGCATAATCTGGAAGTGATGCCAGAATAAACGTCCCTGGATGTTCACGGGCACCGTCATGTACCCTCGTATGGGCGTGCTCGACCCCATCGGCGAGATGCACCTGTCCGCTCGCAGGTTTTACTGTGTACTCCATCTCTTGTATTTTCTCGGCGGTCTCTGTGTTAATAAACGATGCTTCGGAGCCAGTATCTAACAAGGCGTCGAACGGCTGTCGATGTACGAAGGCGGTCAGGTGCGGTCGTGGTTTGTATCTTATGTGGAGGACCGAGGCGCAACCGCTTCTTCCCCGGTCCGAGCGGCATTTCCCGGCGGCGGATGGCAGTCTTTTGTGAGGACGGCCGTCTTTCCCGCATTGCGAGCAGAACCGTCGGGGCGGCCGCTTGCAGTCAAATCTGGTATGTCCCCACTGCTTGCATCTCCAGCAGCACTCGTATCGGTCATACGCGACGGCGGCCCGCCGCAGGTTTCGGTGCCGGGGCTTGGCGAGCACGTGTTTGTTCCTCAATATGTTTCGAATTCCTCCGCCAGGCGCAGGATATCTCTGGTGTGTCGGATCGTGTCTCGGCGTACGTATAAATGGTACCGCGGATGCATATTGTTGTAGAGGTTCTCGATTTGATCCTCTTCGGCGAACCCCGTGGCTCGCCGCATCATGGTGCTGAGTTTCTGTCGCGAATTTTCGGTAGGGCTCGTCCGGCCGTTGCAAAGCGCGTCTGAATTTCGCGGACGAGTTGGGCGCGGTACCGGCGCGGAAGGAAGTAGTCGCAAAAGTCGCTACAAAATCGTCCCAATTTCGCCAGTTATGCCGGTTGTTCCGACACCAGAAGAGCGCGTCTCCGCGGAGTAACTCTGGTAGCCCCATTAGCAACTGCGCCCCTGAGAATTGATATCCCTCTTTCAGTTCCTCTAGTCGCTCGAGGAACGCTACGGGGTCTTTCCCGTCGAAGTGGCAACCCCATTTCCTAATCTGATTCATGACCTTCGCGGGGGTTCACTCGGGCGCTCGCTTTCCGCGGGTAAAAAACGTCGGGGCCGGTCGGGGCCGGCGCCGGTGTTGGCGGGAGCACCGTGACGGAGGGCGGAATACCGAGCTCCGGCGTGGTGATAGTCACCGTGGGCCCGATTCGCGAATCTTCGCTGGTCGCGACGGCTGGTTGCACCATTTCCGGATGGTCATCCTACGTATAGGCTCAACCGGCGACGTAGGATCGTCTGATCGTCCCGTCGGTTTCTAATCCGATAATTTCTAGTTCGGCCATAAGCTGGCTCTTGCTCAGGCGGTAGATCCACGTTTTAGCCATCGTGTCTTCGTCTATTGTCTCGCGGAACGTAACGGTCCCTGTTCGGGCGCCATAAAACGACCTGCCTTTTCGAATTGAACGCGGACTAGCTCGCCGGATCAGGAGTTCAATAGGGAGGTCCGGAGACAATAGACGTGAGCAAGAGGCGATTTGAGATATAAAACAGTTTATTATAAGAACACTCTGATTACTCAGAGTGGTGACTAGCAGCGTGGATTTACGCCGTTTATAGATACAATAAGAAATACAATGATATCAAATAGTTACGCTATGTTGATACCGAAAGAGTAGAATATAATGATAAAAGAATATGCTAATAATCTAACTAGAACACGGACGGGGGTACTTCGGAGGCGCGGTGGCCCAGTACAACGCGATCACAATGGTATAGACGAGAGTATATATATTGATAGCGATTTAATTCCGGAAAAGAATATAACGATAGAATTCCGGCACTGTACTTCGGAGGCGCGGTGGCCCAGTACGTCGTGATAACAATGGTATAGCCGAGACTATATATATTGATAGACTATATATATTTGATAGCAATTGAATTCCGGAAAAGAATATAACGATAGAATCCGGCACTGTACTTCGGAGGCGCGGGGGCCAGTACGTTGCGAGAAAGCAATTGCGAAACTAATAGTACTTTTTGCAACGTGCGGTACGACGGTTCGGCGAAGGTATCGTTTATAGTGCGCGCGGCTAGTTGTCGGTCGCGTTTGCTATCGCGGGTTAATTATCGGCCAGGTGCAGGCGTGCGGCGTCGGGGCGGTCGGACATACGGACCGGTCCGGCCCGATTCGCCAGGATGATGTGCGTCGGCGTCGAGAGCACTCGACCGAGGCGGAGAGCTCTCCACCCCGGGTTTTCGCCTTCGCAGGTAGGGAAACGAGAAGTCTCAGGATAAGCAGCAACGAGAGCACTCGAACGTGGACAGAGAGCTCTCGACCACGTTTTCTGCTTTCTAGGACCAGGACTGATTGCTGGATCTATCCCGGGGCCGCCTTTTTATACCGTGAAGATAACGGTATTTTATGGTCTCCGCGGTGGGGGTTGACAGCGGCGCGCACGTGCGCCGAGGCGCGCGTGGTCGTAGCTGTCATTTCTGGCGCTCGACCGTGTTCGGGGACGCTCGGGTCCCGTCGGCTTCGCCGATGTGCCGTTCGGGCCTGCCGCGGCGTCTCGAGCCGTTATCCCGGCGAGCTCGCGGTGTATAATTGTTTAAAAATATGTGTGGGCGCATCGCGCCCACATTTCCGCCTGGCGGGTGTTCGGCCGGGCGGTCCGCGGCGGATGCAAGCCGGGATGCGATGCGATTAAGGGGCGCATCGTTACAATTTCCTCTGGTCGAGGAGGAGGTTCTTCTACCTCAACTTCAGGTTCCTGCGTCTCCTCGACATCAACTTCAGATTCTTGCGCCTGCTCGACACGGTAAAATGTATACGGAAAATGTATTTGCTTATATTGAGTAGGCCAGATATACTTATGATTTTGTTGCATACTGAGCATGTCGCGTCTATATTCTGAATTGACTCCCACATCCCGTGTTCCTGTCTTGCATGTTCCTCCTCAGGTTCCATTATAACCGTATCTAGAAATATATGTAATATAAGATCTAAGGTAAAGGGGGAAGTTAGTGACACTGTTGCAGTTCCTGACACCGACCGTACATTTATATTTTTTTAACTTAAATACTGCATATCTCGAAAACCAGAGCAGCTAGCCCTATAAGACCTATATAATTTTTTGTTTAGCGTAAAAAATACTACCAGAAACAACAGTCATATCAAAAGGCACCAGTTATCGTGATCTTGCCTCAGAAACGCATGTAATAACGTTTAGGTAACGTCTTTTTTCTATCGGCGCCAACTCATTAACTGCGTCACTTATTACACGTACTAGCCAGTTTGCCTTAACATCTATATCACATGTTGTCATATTACTATGTTTATAATCTCTTCTCGCATTACGTAATAAATAACTAACGCCTCTACATCAATTTATTAATGTTCCTTTTTCTAATAATCCGTTTTTCCGTGATGTAATTAATTAAGAAGTCAACATTTCTCAGAAATAGGGGATGTTTTTCGAGGATGGTGATTGCATCGCAAATCAGAGATTTCCCTTAAATCCTCCAGCGGCCTCTGGTTCGAACAGAGCTGTTTTCAACTACACTAACGTGTTATTAATTATTGCTAATCGCGATAACGTACTCTGCCCTCAGGGTCCGGATTTCTTAAACGGATCTTGACGGATCTTATTTGATATTAGCTATTTAAAAAATAAGCAAAATATCAGTAACACAAAAAATCTTTACTTCTTTAGCTACAGCTTGTAGATATGTTTATTGGAAAAGGCCTCTCTAAAGTACAATAGAATCAGTGTATTTCACTGAATCAAAATTCAGTGCTATACCTATCACTGGTTTTCAGTGACAATACACTGATTCTACTTTAGAGAGAAAGATCCTATTTCTAAAAGTTTCATTAAATTGTTTCCTAGTGTATCAACGATTTTTATATGTTTACAATCGATCACACCATCGATTTTTGGTATTCAGTTTCAATTATCTTGTCTACTAAGCTCTTGGTTCAATTTCTTGTAATTTCATTGAGTGTATATGGAAATTTTACAAAAGTCTGATGCATACCAGCAAGATTCGATGCATTGCAAATAATGTTTGAAGCACTAGCTTGTGAAACCTTTCAAATCACACATTGTGATTGTGTTTTAAATGACAATCTCCTGAGCCTTATATTTCATGATTTCAGGCCTGGACGAAATTTTTAGTTGAGGTACATCGCTCCACATCTGTAATTAAATAATTATCAAAATCATCACTAATACACGTCTCTCGATCCATTAACCTCTCGGCACAAAAATTGGATGTAAATTTCAAAGTACGTTGTTTAATTGAAGAACTTCTCGGAATATCACCCTGTAGGGTGACTGGCTCCTATTGTTAATATAATTATAAAAATTAAAAGTGCGATAGAAAAATTTATTTTAAATGGTAGAATTTATTTAAATTGGTAGAAATATTAGCAAAGGAATAATGTTTTCTTATTATTAGACTAAGTTAGAGGATAACTTTCATCCTTGAACAAAAGTTCTAAAGCACGAGATCCTAATATCAACGGTTCGTCATTCGTGGCACTTTTTTGATTCGATCCTGATTTCCGTATAAAATGTTTGTCTCGTGTAACATTTTTTTCTTCCATACATATTTTGTTAGGGAGTCTGATGCAACAGATTCGTCTGCCGAGGCATCTTTCTTTATTCATGATTCGGCGACGACAGATATGAAGGTCGAGTCACGAGATTTAAAATGTTATAAGAAAAGACCTTATTCTTTTCGATAATTATTCTCCTATTAATGTTATCAGTAGTAGTTCTATCTTATTGATAAAAGGACAGTAGTAAAGCAAACATGGGTATAATTATTTTTTTTTAGAATAAATAAAAATGAAAAATAGGAAAAAGTTTTAAAAGAAGAAAAATGAAGGATAAAGAGATAAAAGTAGATATATAAAAAAATAAGAATTATGTTTATCCTTGACAAAGCATGTGGTTACAAACGGGTATATTTCATTTTTTAACTATTAGTTTTTGACAGAAAACCACCACCTTGAAATCATAAATCCTGCCAATTTAAGATTAATTGAAGGCTTTCGTACAGAGGGATGTAAATTAAGAAACTCCATTTTGAGAAAAATGACCAACATTATATATACATATTTAGGTATATATAACTGTCAAATTATTATAACAAAAACTTGTGCTATAAAAATTCGTTTTGGTTTTTTTCTGAAACTTTTATAAATGTTTTGCAATAAATAAAAATATTTTAATTATTGCAAAAAAATGTAAAAAAAATACATTTTGTTTAATGTTACTTACATCCCTGTGGCATGACAACAGCAGTTTTGGGGAAAAAACGGAGATAATTATTTGTGTCACTTTAAAAAATAAAAATTTATTTCGATACGAGGATTGACAGGAATTGAAAGAACCATGTAGCTTGGCTAAAGAAAACTATTAGATGAAGAGAATGCGCGACATGATTTCTTTGGGTACTTTATACAATTGCATTTATTGTTAAAGAGTTGGCTGTTGACTTTCCCTCACGCGCAGAAAGAATTGTTAACTGTTACCAAGTTATATTTCATATGCAATTTTAATTTTAACGGTGACAAAAAGGGATACATTTATTAAAAAATAACGTTTACGCTAGTATCACGACGAAATTTTTGACGGATCTTCCGCGAGTTCGTTCTTCTTAATGAGAAAATGTTCAAGGATCCTAGAGCATGATCCATGATACTGTTACGTCCCGGTCCTTGAGGGGAGCGCGATCACGCGCGAGAGAAACCGACAGACGCAATCTCTAAAACGAATAGGCAGCACTAAGATTTTTTTGTGTGAATATATATATATCTATATTCTCCTTTCGTCGCGAGCCGAGCGGAAACTCGCGACGTCGGGCGAAGGGAAAAGACAAAATAAAGAATCACTCTCTAATACAGGCTATCATTTTAATTATTTCTATAGTTGTTGTTGGGGTCGCGTATATCGACTCTAAAATTTCGCGGGAGAAGCACGTTGGCCGTGATAGTAGAAAGTCCGCGAGAACGGGGACCACCGTCTTGCGGCGGACCCGAGGTTTCGGTCGGGTCTCCCGTTAATGTGGGGGCGGAGGTAGAGAGCGGCGGGCCGATGGAACCCCCGGGTCCCCTCGAAGGAGCAGAAGGCGCCGCGCCGGGGAGAGAGGCCGGTTAAAAACCGATGGGTCGAACTCTCCGGTTTGATAAAGGCTCTTCATGAGCCTTTTCAGCTGCACGACCCGGCCAGATCGTCTAGACCTTCGCGATTTCCCCATAGGGCACGCTGCATGGTGAAAAGAGGGAAATAGGCGCTATTATTTCACGCAGATAGTTGTTTAATAACTACTCGAAAATAGGACGTCGAACGAGGACAAACTTCACAGGGATGCCCTTTTCTTTTGCGGGCGAGGTGGCGAAGGAATACTCGAAGGAGAAATTCCGGAGTAAGGTAGCGCGGGAAGCTCTCCGAGAAACGCGACTCTTGGCTGCGCTTAGCGGGGAGGGGACTCCGAACAGGCAGGATAGTCCGCTCGCCGCCGCTCCTATGGAGGCGCGTAACGGAAGGGAGAGGGGGAGGGTGTAGGGAAAAGTTGCGAACACACACTTTGGAATAAAAAAAACACTAATGACACTTTACAATCGGCACGGTAAACTGATGGGGGAGGAGGCGTCGAGATAATACACTGTCAACTCACCGTAATTTTTCCTTGCACAAAATCACTAACAGTTTATTAATCAATAAGTCTGGTTGCACAAGAGGAATTTCGCAACTTTAGTAGATTCGGAGTAGCGCAGTCGAAGTTGTCGATCTATAATCAAAACTGACACAGAACGGAACGGAATAAACGCGAAGACAAGTAATAGTAGAAATGACGCACACAAGAAAAAGAAAAAAAAAAAATAATAATATCGACAGAAAATCGTAGCGATATTCAATCCGGGAATTTGGACTGCAGTCAGTGGTCTGAGTAGAGTATCACACGCGCAAAAGGAAGAAAGAGAACAGAAAAAAAAGACCTTGAGGAGGATTTTCAAAGATATATATATGTATGAAAAAAAAAAAAAAAAAGAAGAAAAGAGAGTAATAATTCTATCGTAGAACTCAATTTCCGGCACGGTCGGAAGCCCCCCCGATGATCGCCATTCAAAGGCGCTCAACCGTTCTGACCCACCGAAAGTGCACGTAGATCCGAGTCTCGCACAACGCGGGGCCTCGGAGGCTATGTCTTACACTTGGTCACTACAGAGACTAAGTTTCGAACACACGATTTTTGGCTAAGTTCAACACACCGTGAATTTACTCGCGATAGATAAGACCCACTGTTAGCGCTGCCAAATTCCGAAATCGAATACGCACGGCCCTCGGTGCGGGCCCTTTATATACTCTCAGCTCGATGGCCCCAAGCGGGAGGGGAACAATGATCGTAAATCATCGAGCTGTCAGCTAATTTGTTAATTAACAAAAGTATTGAATTGAAACTTACTCGCTGTACACGCCTACGAATAGATTTAAGTTTGGCGCGCAAATGGTGGCGTTACAGAATGGCGCCTCTTGATGAGATTCGAGCGCTTCCGGGCGAACGGCGGCGTGCGCGTAAGAGTGGGCGCTTCCGAAAAAGATATTGTGTGGAAGAGATTATGGCGGAAGAAACGTCGCCACGGGGGTGCAACTCGTAGGAGAAGGGGAGAAACATCATGGCGGCAGGGCCATGCAGGATCGGGGGTAATGCGCGCGCATATCGTGAGCCGAAGCAAGCCGAACGTCAATCGGGCATGGTCGGCGTCGGAGACTCGGAGACACGAAAAGTGAAAGTGAAAAGGCATTGTGGCCATATTGAATTGAGTGTCGGTGGTAGATTGTGATCGCGGGGTATCACTGGCACGAGAAAGTTAACGGTCGTGCGTCCGCGGATCCGCGTTCCTACTGCGTTTGCTGTCCGCCCAGGGTGATCGTGGTGGAGACACGCGAGCGGGTTCGGGCCGGTTCTGGCCGGGACATATTTGTGTCTCGTGTGTCGTCCTAAACGTTGTTGACGCAACGACTTGCCTTCTGTGCAGATTGGTAAGTTTGTTACAATAATTCTATTATTTCTCCGTAGGATTACTTTCGACGAGCAACGTAATATTAACATACAAGACATATTATTTCTTTATAAATAAATATATAAATAAATATAATATTTTTTTCACGTTATTTCTCTATTTTTCAGCTATTGATTTAATCAATAATCTTCTGCAAGTTAAGCAGAGAAAGAGGTACACCGTAGACAGAAGCTTGCAAGCACGTGTGGTTACAAGTAAGCATTATTTTTTATATTTTATTATATTATATATTCGATTATATTTATCTAATCATTATTATTATTAAAAATTCTTTTTTTTTAAAGGATTATCAAACGTGGTGCGACTTGAGGAAATTGGAGCAGAAAGTTGGCTATCGCTACTTGACCCACGAAAGCGACGACGCACGTTGGATGGCGTACAGTAATCAAGAGACATGACAGAACTGTTTGCCTGTTTTGAACATCGAGGCATTATACCAACTTCCTTGTCATTGCACAAAGGCTGGGCCCGATATGCTCGAGCTACTCTACGGCGGTTTATTGATGCCTGACTCAGTAAAAGTATGTGAAAACTAGTACAACTCTGTCTTTCGGGCGATATTCCGAATATGTCGTTCTCCGTTCTAGAATGGAATCGACATCGGCATTCTGAATTTGCATTTCGGGATACTGCTACTTTCTACAAAATACTTAATATCATTATTAAACATAACATTCAGAAAGCTTCCATAACGTTAACATTCCCACAAAGTGATCGTAGCACAAATTCACAAAAGGATTTTGATTCGCGGTATATTATACACGTAGTGTATTATAAAAATGATAATTGAAAAACGCTCTACGAACAGTATTCTTGTTCGTGAAATATTTAGACCGAAATGCCGCGGTTTACAAGAAATATCTTGCCAAATTCCATTTTAAAATATTTACTTCAAATTTTATTTGTAGAGATTGTCTCTATGTAAGCTATTTAAACTACATTATAACTATGTAGACATTTTTATCGCTTTAATTCTAGATTATATATTTTATTTAGATTATTATTTAGAATAATGTATTAATGTATTTGATGTTACACACTTTGAAATAACAATGTATTTGATGTTACACACTTTGAAATAACAATGTATTTTATGTTACACACTTTGAAATGAAAATGTATTTCACGTTATAAATTAAAATTTTGAAATAAAATGTATTTCATTTTATATGTAATTAATTTGTTCTTTATTGCGCATTCCCTCATTTAATGACAAAAATAATATATATTATTTAACATATATTATTCTATATTATTTACAGTTCATATAGGCCGTGTTCCGATATACACTGCCAGTATTGAAAATCTATAGTTTACGTATAACGTAAATTATAGATTTTCAGTACTGGCAGTGTATTCGGAACACAGCGGACAGACACAGATATAGAATGTAGTTCCAGGGCCATGCCACTTGGAGCGCGTCGATCGCGCGGCGGCGTTTCGTGTTTCCACCGTTACAAAGGAGCTTGCGCTTCTAATTGTATATGTTCTGTGAACGTCGCTGTCGAGCAGTTGTGTAAAAGTTAGTTTGTAGTTTTTGTAAGAAGATGGAAGGCGAAAGTTGTATCTTTTAAAATATAATAAAATATCAGAAAGGGAAATTAAAATCGCGAAAAGTGAAATCCCATTCTACATTTGGTCCTTCGAGCCGAATTCACTCGGCAAGCTAACGAGAGGGATATTACGAAGGGTTAAGTGACGAGCCGAGCTCTCACGCCATTTCACTGCGCAGCCCGAAACACCGGGACGAGTGAATTCGGCACCCTCGTGGTAAACTGACTCGCACATCATTTCCTCGCGAATTATCAGAACATTCGTTGAGGCATCACATTGTCACTCCTTACGCTGCGCATCCAGGTTATAGGTATTGTAACCTAGGAACGAACCAGAGCTTCGAGAAGCATCGACGGTTCGCGCAGAGAAGAACGAGCACGAGACAGGAAGAATCTTGTTCGGCTCTCGCATAACTCTTGGGCACACGCGCGGGATCTCTGACCGACAGCAACAAGCGACAACGTCGTCAACTGACCGAGCACTAAGTATTCGCATCATACCAGCGCATTCGTCGAGCCAACGTCCGACGTGGTATCATCGTAACTCATCATTGCGCTATTAATTGTAAGTTCGTTTCTTAATGAGCTAATCGCGACCGTTGTTCTCCGTGAATTTCTGGTAAGCGAGTTCGATATAGAGATACTATGGCGACACGGGAAACCGACATAGCAAAGTGTAAGAAGGCTCGCGGCGTAATTAAGGGTCAGTTAACGCGCGCTTACAACTGGATAAGGGCGTTTGAAGCGCAATCTCAAAGTATAGCAGCCGTAGAGGTTAGGTTGTCGGCAATTGAAAAAATGTGGGTAGAGTTCCGCGAAAAGCAGGGCGATCTTGAGGATCTAGATCCGGAATACGAAAACGACGGTGAGCGGGAATCCTTTGAATCCGACTATTATGCAGCATCCGCGGCGGCTAAGGCGCTTATCGACGCCCAACGAAAACGCGAACCAAATCTGAATCAAAGCCTTGATGTTAGTAATCCGAACCTGAATCCACGGGTTAACGCGGTGGATAAAATTAAGCTCCCTTCGATACAGTTGCCTACGTTTAACGGGTCGTATGAACAGTGGCCGAATTTTCGCGATACATTCAAGGCAGTAATTGACGAAAATGAGAGCTTGTCAGATATCAAGAAGCTATACTATTTGCGATCATCTTTAAAGGGAGTGGCCGCGGAGATTATGACGTCGATAGAAATGTCCGCCGATAACTATGAGATTGCGTGGAATCTTCTCGAGAATCGATTCGAGAACAAGCGCGTTCTCGTACATCACCATTTACAAGCTCTAATTGAGTATCCCGCTATCCAAAGGAACATTACGCATCTTTACGTCAGTTGTTGGATTCTACGGAAAAACACGTGCGAGCTCTAAGGAAGTTGGGGCAACCGACCGAGCAGTGGAGCGCCATCCTCGTCCATTTGATGACTGCGAAACTCGATAGTACTACGAAGCGCGAGTGGGAGAATAAAACATCTTCCATAGACGTAGCGACATATGTTCAGTTCATAGAGTTCATCACCAACCGATGCATCATGCTCGAAACGCTGCAACTTGACAAGTCAAAGGCGAACAAACCTTCAACGTCTAGCAATGACAAATCTAGTTCTACAAATAAACGAGCAGTAGCTGCCGTTGCCACAAAGTCGAAGTCAGACCTGTGTCTGTTCTGTAAAAAAGGTGAGCACAAATTGCATAGTTGTCCATCCTTTTTCAATCTACCTCCGCAGGCCCGAAATAAGGAAGTAAAGGGACTCAAGGTATGTCCAATTGCTTGAGGGAAGGTCATACTGTCGAAGCGTGTGGTTTTGGCTCATGTCGTTTATGTCAGAAAAAACATAATTTTCTCTTACATGTCAATAAGAGCGATAAAATCGGGTGACACTAACCGATCGCAAATCCCACCAGAATCCTCGCCATCGTCCGCTAAGTCTCAATCCACTACTCTAGCTCATTGCGCCACACGTACTAGTGAGCGAGGATTATTGGCCACTGCAATCATCAAGATACAAGACAGCTCAGGAGAATATCACGATTGTCGCGCATTTCTCGATCCTGGGTCTCAAACGAACTTCATAACGCAGGATCTCTGCAACAAGCTTCACTTGCCTCAGCAAAGCCAGCAACTATCTATTTGCGGTATCGACAATATTCAAACGATTGCACGATATCAAACTCACGCAACGATACAATCGAGATTCAACGCATTTAAGATTAAATTAAGCTTTTCGGTATTACCTGAGATAACGACCAGACTTCCGCTATCGGAAATTAACAAACATCATCTCAAAATTCCTGAAACGATTGCTTTAGCCGATCCGTCGTTCCATATTCCAGGAAAAATCGACGTCTTGCTTGGAAGTATAATCTTCTGGGAATTGCTCTGCGTCGGTCAAGTCAAACTTGGGAGAAATCAACCTATTACTCAAAAGACGAAGCTAGGCTGGGTCATTGTCGGACCTATAGAAGTCAACCATCCACGTTCTTCATCTAATGTTTCTGTATGTGCTTTCTCTCACTCCGATACCATAGAGAATCAACTCGAGCGTTTTTGGCACGTTGAAGAAGGAACTCCGTGCACGAAACCATCGGAGAACGACAAAATTTGCGAAGAGAAATTTGTTTGGACGCATCGACGTAATGCAGAAGGACGGTTTGAAGTGCGACTGCCACTTAAGGGTAGCATCGATCAGCTCGGACTTTCAAGAGAGACCGCCGTCAAGTGTCTTAAGTCCATGGAACGAAAGTTTGCTAAATCGCCAACCCTGAAAGAACAATACGCAAAGTTCATGCAAGAATATCAAGACTTAGGTCACATGACCAAGGTGACAGACGATGACGGATGTGAAGTAGTCAACTACCTGCCTCACCATGCTGTTATAAAGGAAGACAGCGAGACGACGAAACTTAGAGTCGTCTTTAACGGCTCTTGGCCCACATCTACCGGGGTATCGCTTAACAATATACTTCGCACCGGGCCCACAGTGCAACCGGATTTGCTGTACATCTTGTTAAGATTCCGCAAGAATCCATACGTCATGACCGCTGATATTCGAATAATGTATCGGCAGATACTGCTTTAAGTAGATCAACGAAATTTACAAAGAATCTTGTGGAGATCGGGTAAGGACGGTCCTATCCTAAAGTTAATCCTTAATACTCTTACCTATAGGGTTAACTAGTTCTTCTTTTCTAGCCACTCGCTGCCTGGTACAACTCGCTATCGGATATAAGGATAAATACCCCGAGGCCTGCGAAATTCTACTCAAAGCTTGCTACATGGATGACGTGTTATACGGAGACGAAAGGCGAGAAAGTTGCGACAACTCCGGATCCAGCTGATTGAAATTTTGGCTTCCGCCGGCTTCACGCTGCACAAATGGAACACCAATGAACCTTCAATCCTGGAGTCTCCGTCCGAGTCAACTACGTTGGAAATTGGCAAGGAGATCAAGACGCTGGGAGTTTGCTGGAATACGGCGGACGACAGCTTTCAATACAAGACTCAACAAGGGCAGAGAGCAATCGCGTGACCAAACGATCTGTACTCTCGACTGTTGCTCAGATTTTTGACCCATTAGGACTGATGGGACCGACAATTATACGGGCGAAGGTCATCCTTCAACAACTGTGGAGACTGAGGTTGGGATGGAACGAGTCTCTACCGATCGACCTTCACACCACATGGTTACGGTACCAAGAGACATTTAAGAATATTAGTCTGATCTCAATCCCTCGACACGCCATTTGCAAAGAGCCACGCCGTATCGAAATGCATGGCTTGTGTGACGCATCTGAGGCTGCTTATGGTGCGTGCATCTATCTCCGGAGCGTCAACGAGACTGGACAGATATCAGTTCATCTTCTGTGTGCAAAAATCCCGAGTAGCACCACTTAAGCGAAAGTACACTTCCAAGACTTGAGCTTTGCGGAGCCTTGCTGCTGGTAAACCTAGGAGAAACTGTGCGGCAGGCACTCCTCAACGAATTCGACAGTATTGAATACTGTAGCGACTCCACCATTGTATTGGCTTGGCTCAGGCGTCAACCGGAGGAGCTTCAAACCTTTGTTGCGAACAGAGTGGCCAATATACAACGTATCGCACCTACAGCGCGATGGGCTCATGTTCGATCTAAGGATAAACCCTGCTGATATTATTTCCGAGGCACTACACCTGAGAAACTCAAAACGTGCCAATTATGGTGGAACGGGCCGTCCTGGCTGGCAATGGATCGTCAAAACTGGCCGCCTTATTTACCGAATTACCAGACTCAGAAGTTCCCGATCTTAAAAGACAAGCAGTCGTCTCGCAGAGCGTCTCTTCAGACTTCGATTTAATCCGTCAAGTTACGGCTTATTGCCTACGATTTAAGACGAATACACTTCACAACCATCAACAAGATTGGGTCCTGTTTCTACGCAAGAACTAAAAGAAGCTACTTCTGTGCTCATACGGATGGTTCAAGCGAACGAGTTTGCATCGGAAAATTCGGATCTCCAAGCCAAAAGGGAGATTCATAGCAAGAGCAACCTCGCTTCATTAAATTCATTTATCGATTCAAAGGGAATTATTCGCGTTGGCGGTTGACTTCGCCATGCCGATATTGACTACGCCCGGCGTCATCCAATCATATTGCCGGCGAAACATTATTTTACAGAATTAATTATTCGTGATGCTCATCTAGACAATTGCATATGGGACCTCAGGGGCTTCTTGCTCACTTACGTTAATGTTATTGGATATCTCCGGGCGGCAAGCTGTTAGGAAAGTTTTTAAGCAATGCGTTGCGTGGTTCCGCGTGCATCCGATTAGTCGAAATCAACTGATGGGAGAGTTGCCCAAAGCGCGAGTTAATCCGTCACGAGTTCTTTTGCATTCAGGCCTAGACTATGCTGGACCGTTCAACATCAAAATCTCTCGAAATAAGACCGGGAAGGCGTATTTATGCATATTTGTATGTTTGCGACGAAAGCTGTGCATTTGGAGGTTGTTAGCGATCTGTCCACTGCCGCCTTTCTGAACGCTTGGAAGCGATTTATTGCGAGGCGCGGCCGATGCGCAAAACTGTTTTCAGATAACGGATCAAATTTCGTCGGGGCGAACAACAAACTCAAAGCACTCTTCGACTTGATAAGGGCCGAAAACGATAACATCGAGCAATTCTTAGCTGATCAGGCCATACAGTGGACCTCTTATTCCTTCGTATTCTCCTCATATAGGCGGACTCTGGGAAGCGCAGTTAGTCCGCTAAAATCTATCTAAAAAGGGTTATAGGTAATACGTTACTAACGTTTGAAGAACTTTACACAATATTCGCACAGATAGAGGCAGTGTTAACACTCACGGCCGTTATGTCCAATCTCAGATAATCCTCGGATTACGAAGTTCTTACTCCGGGGCATTTTATAATCGGCGAACCACTAACTCGTTCCCCGAGCCTGACCTTGCAACCGCCCACTTCGGGACGGTGGCAAGTAGCGGCCGAGCACGGTTACGAGACCAACCAAGGGAACCACCACGAGGAAGATAGGAGTACCACAGGGGCACTATCTTTAGATCCTGGTGGACAAGCGGCTCCAGCCGCCTACTGCGGGTGGCCGCGAGGAGCGCCACAGGGCCATCTCCCGGATCCCTGTGGGCGAGAGGCCCTTCCGGCAGTCGATAGCTAGTAAGTTAGGCGTTCGCGAAGCCCATAAGGCACAGCCAATTGGCAATTTTGTTACTTTACATTAAATGTAATCCGTAATTCGGTTTATGTCACGCAGTTCACTGTTTACTTCTCGTTTGACACACGCTAACAACGAAATTGCGTATGATTGCACTTTAACTCACGCGGTGCGAGAATCGAGCGAAAAGTTGCGCAGATAAGTACGAACCACGCACAATCTCCGGGATAAACTCACGCGAGGTCAACGACGGGGACCTGGTACACACTCGGGATCAATCGGCGTCAGCGTACGATAACGCGTCCGCTAAGTAGCCACCTAGATGTTTTCTCCGAGAACAGATGGTCAAAACGCGCTATTTTAGACATGTTACATACGCTTAGTGGGTCAGCGGCGATGTCCGACCACGCGTTCGAAAACGAGGGTCGATATCGAAAATACGATAGTGCAGGCGCGTTGCGAGGGACCTGGTACACGTCCCTATCGGGTCGGCGTCGAAGTCCGACAACGCATTCACTAAGTAGCTAAGCAGGCGTCTTCTTCAGGAACTAAGTCTTGTAGCGTGTTGTTCGAGACCTGGTATACGCGTATAGTAGGTTGGCGACAATGTCAGGTTACGCGTTCTGAAATGAGGATCGATATCGGAAATTCGATAATGGTGACGCATTGCGGGGGACCCTGGTACACGTCCCAGTCGGGTCGGCGTCAAAGTACGACGACGCGTTCGCTAACTAGCTACGTAGGGGTCATCTCCGAGAACTGACTGCGGGGACGTCCTCCCAAGGACCTAGGACACGGACCTAGGGGGTCGGCGTCAAAGTTGGAGGTCTAGAATAGACCTAGCCAATTTCCGTCTGGAAGTCGGATGCCAACTTGTCGAGGGGCATCCCAAAGAGGCTGCGCATGGGTCGGCGTCAACATCGGGCACCAGAACATCCACGGGCAACTTCTCCGAGAAAGTCGACTGCCAACCGACTAAAGAGCATCCCCGAGAGGGTGCGCACAGGTCGGCGGTCAACCTCCGACCCCGACTTAAAAATTCGGACAACCTGGTGCAGCGGTGCCGTCTGGGGAGTCCCACACAGTGTACCGGCAGCGGAAATTTCCATATCGGGGCCCCACGTTAGGAGTTACGGGGCACACATGCGTCAACCATGCGAAAACAGCGTGTCGGCATGTGCGAAAACATGCAAAAACCAATGACGTCAGCGTGGCGTGATCGCGAAATTGAGAATAACAACCCATGAGTGGGGATAGCCGAGTGGTAGGGAGCCACAGCGAGCAACGTTGCTCTGGCAGTCTATCGGATACAGTCGTAGCGTGCGGACGTTCTACGCATACTGTATATAACAACCGGTAACTCCCGCGTGAGTTGCGCGTTAAATTTCTCGTCTACAATAGCGAGCGGTGAATAGCCACCTTAGGTAAACGACACATTGCGTGCGTGATCTGTAACATTGTAACAATTACAAGTAATTAACGATTTATAATAAATAGTTCGTCTTTAGTGAAAGGTCGTGTCTCAAGATTACTTTAACGTACTTACCTTCTACTCACCTTGTCCCACGGCGGTGCTACAACGTTGTCCATTGACTCCTTGGTGATGCGAGACTCCGGGGAAGTTCATCTTCGGCAACGATCCATCCTGGGCAGGAACCTGAACAGAAAGAAAATAAATTAGTTAGTTAGTAATCGAGGCCAGCGGATATCCTATTCGGAGAGCGCAGCGGACGGTGATGGTCCACGGGCATCCACCTACAACACAAAGCGGATATTTAATAAACGTTAATAATTAATATATGCGAGCGGTAACTGGTATGCGGTGACGCGAGGATCCAGGGGACCCGGCATCAGTGAGCAGCTACCTGGTATGCGGTGAAGCGAGGATCCGGGGAAGCGGCAGCGACGGTGATGGTCCATCGGGGATACACACCTGCAACAGAGGGGAGAAATTACCCTATCTTATATCAGAGATTATATCTCGAGCACACCTTCTCGGTAGTTATAGGTCAAACGAGTGGCGACCGTGATTTTGGAAGTGATTACGCGACTCCAACACTCTCAAACGGCCGTGTCCGGTCACAACCTAACAGACGTGCCGACAAATAGATTGACACGATTTCAAATGTTATCTCACATGCGACAAAGCTTCTGGCGTCGCTGGGCTAAAGAGTATCTTGCTCAGTTGCAAAACCGATATAAATGGCAAAAAAC
>JASTWQ010000772.1:0-75578 GCA_035220615.1 Leptothorax acervorum
ATGTCGTCCTTTGACACTTTTCATTCTGACGATTGAAACGGCGTAACTCACTTTCGGCCGGTGAAACTGGGAAAACGTCAGCACGGCGAAACGGCGGTGCAGCGATTTAACGGAATAATTTAGTTGATTTAACGAAAACCGCGAAATAACAATTTATTTGCATACCAGGCATCCGTACCCTTCAAGCATGTGCGAATGTATCCCAACGAATCTTGCTGGATTTGATTTCTACCGCCTGGGATTGGGATTTTAACGCCTCATTCAGAAAAATAACGTTTTATATCCTCGTGATGGGTAAAAATATTGTGAACGTACGCATTGTAAGAAATTAATATGATTTGTCAATAATTGAATGATCCAGCTACGTACCTATATATCAATAATAAAAGGCATTCACATTTTTTATTGATAGCTCTCTATTTAACACATTTCTCGTGGTACATGCATATTTTGTGGAATATCCACCTACATACTTCTACGTGTACCTATATATATGATGATTTATATTTAATTTGTATGGATAACAGTTTTATCTTATATAAATAAATTATACTATTTAATAACTTTATTCTTTATAGAATGTGATATTTTACTTTGAAACCAATACAAAATAATTATATCATAAAATCACATTATAAAAATTAAAATCATATTGCTGTTACATAAACAATAATTATTTAACAAATAAAGTATTTTTAATTTTGTGTGAATTGTGCTATCGCGTTTGATTTGCTCCTTTATTGTGACAAATCATAATAAAAAATATACAGAGAAATGTTTTTATGTGATCTTAATGTAATAGAGTAAAAATTGTACTAATCCGTATTATAAATTAAATTTAATATACAACAAAAATTATAATAAAAATTTATATTAAACATTATAACATAAGGAATGAAATATTAGCGGGGTATTGAACTAGTGTTGAAGAAATTCCGAACTTAGCTCGTAATGACGAACGAGCGTGAGTATTTTTAAATAAACGTTTGAAAGAGCGCGTGAAAATTGAATCACTTGGCTTTTGGAATAAAACGAAGCGGAGTAAGCACCGACCGCGTTTGGACGAGCGTAAGTGAAAATTCGCATTTCCGGCGGCGAGAGGAAGTAGAGGAACAATGGTCCCACTCCGGTGAAAGCATTCCGGCCGAAAGTGCACAAGGGTCGTCGTTTCGCCCCTCTCTATTTTCGGTTTTCGCCCTCCCGTCACCCATAACGCGTGTCACCCCGCTTACTTTCCTTGATTCTAAGCACCGCTATTGTTGACAACTTTCTCCGTAGTTGTCCTAACGGGACACTTTTCCTCTATTGCGGCCACACTTTTCGTTGATTCACCCGCGATTCAATTATTCGGCAATATTTAATCGCCCCTCTATTTTGACCTCACGTAACACATGTATTAATGTAATCAATAAATACATTAACGTTATACATTGATGTATATTAATAAGATAATTTCTAAACCATAATTTCCTTTTGGTTATGTTATTAAATCTGTTATTTGTCATAGTTTATAATTATCTCAATCTGACTTTTTCCTGTTAAGAAAATATATAGCAAATAATAAATAAAATTACCATTATAGAATTTCTTTTACAAAAATATTATGATTAATTTGCTATATAATTTACTCTGCAAAATTGCAATATCTAATTTATTTTTTATAATCTGATTAATTTATTGATAACATTATCCCGACAATTTCATTGAAATAAAATATCTCATGCGTCAATAAATCACTGCGTTTATGAATTTTAACGAACACGATGTCTCCAAAAGACAACTAGAAATTAATGCTCAAAATACCGTGAAGCGCAGTGCTGATTCGGGAACGCCCATGAGACGTCAGACGAAGATAATTAAACGACTCTTACGTCGATAAAAGAAGAGAAATTAGAGAACTATAAGATAAGAGGCGGAGATCTTCCATTTCCTGGGAATTTTGTTCGAGACTTGTCCACTTAGAAAACGTAGAAAACTCTTATCGAGGCACGATTCCATGCAATGTAGAAAAATCCGATTAGTGAGTTAGAAAATCATTTTCATTGATTGACCACCTGCTTATCTTCCTTTCTTATTCTTTTTTACTGTCTCTCTTTCTCTCTCTCCCCTTTTTTCTCCAGGGCTCTTCCTCCCACCTCCCCCTCTCTTCCTCCATCTTTCTCTTTTTTTTTTCTCTCTTACGTAGGTACGTACATAACTACACTAAAAAAAAAAATTTATTGAACGAAGAAAAAATTATTTAACTCAACAAAATAGTGCGGTCGGATACCTCCAAATAAATGTCAATGTAATAAGAGCTAAATATTTTGTTCAATTGCTACGATAATTTTAAATTTGGCCCAACCAAATTGAGTTATTGCAGACAAAATATTTATTTGATTCTAAAGTATATTCAGTTAAATAGAAATTCATTTTGATGATCCATAAAGTAGCATTAATTGAGACAACAAAAAGATGTGTGTGTCAAACAAAAAATATGATAGAACAACAAAATCTATGTTTACAATAAACACGTAGCGTTTTCGCTCGACTTTATTACAGTTGAAACCTATGCGGATCAATATTACCGCGAACTTCATACATTTTTCATTTAACCAAAGACAATGTCATAGTGACAAAACGTACAGTAGAACGAACTTTATGTTTTTTTGACGTGACGCAATATCCTTTTAATGAAGTTAAATACTTTGTTCATTTCGTAATAAATTAAGTTGAATAAACTATCGTTCTTGTTAGTCCAAATATTTATGTGATATATTGAATGCGAAGACGCCTTAGTTTGACAAAATATTTCTCCTAAAAAAGTCATTTGTTGACGTAATATAAAAAGTGTTACCGAAAAGTAACGAATTTATTGGATTAACCATTCACGCATTTGATGGAATCAAATTTTGCTTTTTATTATACACTGAAAAAAAAGATTAGTTGCACCAAATAGAATCGAGTTAACTCATGAAACTCAATTTTGGGGTTGAATATGGCCAACTAAGGCTGCGGTTTTGATGCTACAAATGCTTCGAAACGTCCTTTTCAGCCTTTTCTTCTTCTTTCTTCATTGAAAGAAAGAAGAAGAATGTTTCGAAGCATTTGTAGTGTTAAGTGGACAAAAGCCTCAGTGCTCTATTATTTGAACCAAGTCATGATTTTGCTTCACAGGAGGCCTGCTTATATTGGCCCCCAAATAAAATTTACTTATAAGTTAATCTTAGCATTATGCGCCGCCTAGCAGCGTCGTTGTAACTAGCACGGAGATTGTAGAATAAAATTTCAATAGAACTGTATACATATATTATCCAATCAACAGACCAGGTAGTTACTACAATTTTTTTTAGATAAACTAATTTAGTTGAACTAATTCAATTTTTACGAATTTGACTCGATACCAGTTTGTGCAACCAAATTCGCGCAACCCCGACATTTAGTTCTCTTTACCCAATTTCTTTTCAGTGTAGACAAATTCTTATAGATAAGACTGACTCAATCGATCATTCACGAGAAGCTTAAATATTTAGTTACTTTAACTGTATGTAAACTTTCAAAGAAATATTTTTCAGAAAATACAACTAAATTGTTTGTTAGAAAGTAAGGTTGTTAATATGCTGGGTCAACAGTTTTGGACTGATAATACGTAAACATATTAACAATGTCAAATCAACATTTATTTAGTTACAGTGAACTACTTAACTTTACAAAACTACTAAGTAATTCTGACCACATATATATTTTCAAATGACTAAATATCGCAACGTTAAACCAAACAAAATTAGTTTTATTTTGAGGATGAACTAGAATTTAATCAACACTATATGTAGTCAGAATTACTTAGTAAGTTTTGTAAAGTTAAGTAGTTTACTGTAACTAAATAAATGTTGATTTGACATTGTTAATATGTTTACGCATTACCAGTCCAAAACTGTTGACCCAACATATTAACAACCTTACTTTCCAACAAACAATTTAGTTGTATTTTCTGAAAAATATTTCTTTGAAAGTTTACATACAGTTAAAGCAACTAAATATTTAAGCTTCTCGTGAATAATCAATTGGGCCAATTTTACCTAAAAATTTTTCTATACAATGCAGAATGTATACTTATTTTACACGACATTTGGTTGTCTTGAATATACATATATAATTTATGAAAACATTGATATCTTATACAATAAAGGCGCAGTTAATTCAAACAAATCCTCGCATTTAAAACAATAAAATATTTAAGATATGTCTGATATAAATGCATTTAGTTGACTCCGTGAGACTGTCGAACTAAATATAAAATGCTGGTAACTGATTTTTATTAAAGATAACCAAATGATAATAGTCCCATCAACTGAACGAAATAGTTGAATCTTTTCCGTCAACCAACATTGAACAGTTTGTTAAGTAGACTACGAATTAAGTTAATTTAATTGAATAAAAAATTGTTGCATTAACCAAATCTTCACACAACTAAATGCGTTTAGTTTGTTGAACAAAATTTTTTTTAGTGTAGCACATACATTTGTCGGCATAGGCAGGTATACATATAAGTATGCGCTTGATCCGTTGCCAAGAAAACTCTACCTCGGTTTCACTTATCTCAAATCAAGTTTTCGCTCATATTTTCTCGCCGCCAATATTTCCGCCTTGCTTCCCGCGTTCTACCGGAAAGCTTTGCCCCATATGAAACATCCACCAATGTTTCGGGAAAATAATCCCTAGTCACACAGCACGTGCATATTCCCGTAAATTTGAGACTCGAATGCAATTTTCGGACTTTTATTGCGTTTTCTATGCGCCTGATTTCCATTTCGAAAGTTTCCTTGCCTGATCAGTTGGAAATATCAGTAAAACTGTTGCGTATAGTAAATTATACAGTCAATATATAACATGCACACATGCACGCGCGCACACACATAAAAAATCCATTATGTTAAATAATAATAAAAAGTAACCATATTGCTATAACGAAAAATGAAACAAAAAAGCTAACTTAAATTACTTCTGCAATAAAATTTATAGTAGAATAAACTTATAGTTTTGCTTTCGGATTTATATAAATTGATAAATAGTTTTGTTCTTCAACTTTTTCACATAAATTATGGCAATCTGTACACAATAAACTGTATATTCTATATATTCAAAATCATATATATAATCGCGTAAACTTAGTTATTACACGCAATATTAGATTCCATCCGCATACGCTCCCAGACATGGAGACAAATATAGTAGCTTTATTGTGGAACACAAGATCTACAGTGCATCGTAGGAATGTATATGCTATGTGGAAAATGTACGCACGGCAAGCTGAGAATATTACGTTTACAAGGACAATGAGGCAGGTGAAAGCAAGCCGCAACCGAACTCTATAGCGCCAACAATGTGTCAATCAATCCTAATCCCACACATCGAGGACACCTATGAGAATAACATCATCAAAACCCGTTTTCGGAGATATGAAGATCGCACGTAATGCACTTTAGACTCGGAGCTACACGTACGCGAGAAGCACTCTCGTAACGTATAAAAAGAGAGAAAAAAAAGAAGATGTGAGAGACGGCATCTGTGATGGCATCAGCTTTATGCTTTATGCTTTATGGATGTACCTAGCCTGTATCCGCACGTGACACTGTATGCCCGCGGACATGATGTATGCCCTTGTTTGTTCTACAAATGATAACGTCGCCTCCGGAGTTCTTAGGGTGTTCTTGTCCTCTCGTATAACATAGTGGACGATCGAAGACAAATTCGTTTCTTCTCGGCCATATATTCTTCTTGAAAGTAGTCCCTCGGTTGTACATAAAATAAGGTCTCTTTATGTGTATTTATTACATAACGCATCTTTTATACTTTTGCTATACGACACGCGACTGACATTGACGTATATTAATTCGAAAATGGCGGAAATAATACTTTTACCTAAAATCTTTTAAGCTGTACGATTCTTTATCATTTTAGATAGAAAAGATAATCCATAAAAGATAATCATTTATTAATCATCTGTCGTGCGCACTTCTATTTTGTATGATAAGTATTCTATTGTGTTATATAACTAGATACTAAATACTATTTGAATTTTAAATTTAAATCTCCCGAATTCAGATTATTTGTATCTGAACAATCGAAATCTGTTATTCCCGACAAAAAACATGTATACGCATCACAAACAGACGTGTTTTTTACTATAAATTGATGAACCGTGAAAATATTTTGAAATGCTAACGGATTTTAACGGATTTAACTACTTTGCGATGCATCTGGAAAGGTTATATATAAAAAGTAAAAACACAACTCTGGAGAAAAGCCGTGTGTCGACGCTAACTTTATAGTCCATGAAATTTTATAGTGCACGTATCACATAGAATCACGTTACTGTAGCAAAACTCGATACGCATCCACGTTTGTTCTTCGGAGTAATAACGCTGAGCGACTCCCGACTTTATTGCGCACTTCCTTTTTCCATCTTATTCTCGTTCGCAAAGATAAAAGACGCAACTACGTTAAATGAGTAAGACAAAAGACAAGGCTGTATTAAGGGTAACATAACCGCATGATATCCTTAGCAGGCTGCAATAATAATTCCCTTTGTGGAACGTGATAGTAAATGTGGAAGATATTTTGATACCCCGCGCAGTTACATAGAATAAATGATGAAAGGACTTTCCGTAAGCACTAAACGCGACCTATTAATTATTTGAGATTATAGCTCGGACGGCTATACAGTTCGGTTAAATTATATATGGGAACAAAGTACTTTTCGAATTATGCACTTATTCCGAGAAGATTTGTGCCATATTTAAAGATAAAAGTTTTACTGTTGAAATAAATTTTCTATCATTGAAAGCTTTTATATAATTCGATTAAAAAAAAATTATTTAAATACGAGTTGAAAAAAATAAATAGAGATTAGAATTTAAAAAATGTGATATTATCGTTATTATATGCGTCACTAAAAGTATCTTAAGAAAATTTGTATATTAAGCATTAATTCATCCCGCTTGTTGTTTCAGATCGAGAATAATGGGCCATACTATATACGGAATTACAACGGCTCTCGTGATTACGAGAGACAATCTACAATCTCTTTGATCGAATTTAAAGTGGCAAACAGTATGTTTCGCAAAGGATACTTGCATTTGCGCTGCACGGCCTCCATTTCAGACGTTTATCGAAAATCGGCGGACATTGAAATCTCCGAGGACATGCCGCGTATCGCATCAATCACCGGCGAATCACCACCGTACGGTCATCGTAAGTATGTACTCATCGACTTCGCTGTGCTACTCTCTGTTCTGACCTTGTCATTTTAAAAAATCACCTTTCATCGCTGAGGAAACATAATACTTTATGCCTCTCTTTTTAATATAGAAAAATAATTCTATGTTTTTTGGATATTTTTATTAGTTAGTCATATGTCTATAATAATAAAATCATACATACAAAAAAAAGTATCAAATTAAAACTTCTATACTCGCATATGCAACAATCTTTAATCTTCTTATAAGAATTTCAACTTTTTTTTCTTGGTTTAACTATACAAATGACTTCATTCAGGCAAGTTTTCTTCGTTGAACGCAATATATATCGTATTTTAAGATTATAGATTGTTGTTATGTACAAGTATATAAGTCTTGATTTGACACTTCTTTTATTTTTGTATATCCATAAATTTTATTAAGAAAGCATCGCAGGACCTAATTTCAGTTAATCAATACTTACTGTGTCGAGTCTGGAGATATCAGGCATTAAAGCAATTATTTTCTCTGTAATATGCTGACGACTTATCGTTCTGACTTATTCCGAAACTCCTGATTTTCGTATTACGATCTTGTCGCTCCGGTTTAGCGACGTGATAATACTTCATTCCTTGGGAAACGATATGAATACTGGATGAATTGTAGACGTTTTTTTCTTTTCTCTGTGTATCTTTCTAGAAAGTTTTCGAGATACTCAGCGATCGAAATCGAATAAATAACTACCATCAAACTTGTAACGAACACGTAAGCGTGTTTCCGTGAAAACTGATGTTTTTCAAAAGAGAAACGAGGAGCAACGGTAAACACAAAGTCTATCACAGTAGCGAGAATACTTTCTCATATATTGGCGCTTTCTCATAAACGAATCAATGCAGCATCAAGATAGTAATACGATCATGTCATCTGCGACGGCAAGAAACCATGGAACTAGAGCGAACACTAGTTCGATATATCTATACTGCGATTGTGGCGTGATTGTCAAGTGTGCTTATATGAGTCGCGCGATATTATTGAACTGAACAAAGTTCATTGATCAAGTTAAATGGAACGACGCGTAAATACTCTTTCTCTGCACTGAGAAAAAAAATATTTGGATCCAAAAAAATATTTATTAGGTTGTTTCTAATAGCTTATTTACTTAATATAATACAATATTTATTTAGAATTAGATAAAATATCTAAAAATTAGATTTTTTGGATCCAAATATTTTTTTTCTCAGTGTGTGCAAGTAGCAAATCGACCGAGTCACGCACTTTGCTCTCAAAGTTAACGAGGCACAAAGCCTGCCAGCTTTTTCATCCTTTGTCTAGCAATACAAAGGTTTCTATCAAATGCAAAATTACTGAATCACAAGACGAGAAATGCATTAGAGAGACGAAACGAGAAGCGTATTCGATTGCAACGTATAATGGCAACTCACAAATGCGATACGAGTGTAATATTGATATTGCAAGTTCAGCTCTGCATCGTTTTAATTTGCAGGCATTTTATAAAATATATTATGCAATTTCCCCACCCATCGAAGTTCTCATTGCGAATATTTAAATCTCGATAGCCGCATGCAGTTTCGCGAGATACGATTGCGCGGCCAACAAAACGCGACGACTCTTGGAAGGAACGTTTCTCGAGGCAAGTGTAATAAAGCTGACAGCAACAATAACATTTATGGTTCCGCGACCCCATGAATGTATCGGGCCGATGTGCAATCTTTTACGTGAATCACGTCGCCCAACGACAGTTATGTGCTCCTCGCAGCCGTATCAAGCCGGTCGCCGAGGAACCGTAGGGGCCATGATTGTTCCAGCTGAAAAAGCATAGCCGTTATACAGTTACAGGAAATGATCTCGCATCCGTCTTCCCGATCGCATCACTCCGCGCGACGCGCTTGTCACTCCGATTTAATGCGGTCTTATTTTCAACCCCCGTCGCGCATGCAGCCGCACCTAAAGGCCATTGCTAGAGCAAATTCGTTTCCCCTTCGAGTAGCGGGAGGGATGACTCACAGTGATATCTCTCGTCGCGAACGTATGGGTCAGCGATCCCCACACCTTTATGTAATAAAGCAATCAATAATACAAAAGTGGCGTCATGTCAGAGAGCTATACCAAAAATTCTTTTCGCGTACAATTTCACAGGATTATATTGAATCACTATCGCTGTTAAAGCTAATTTATTATACAGGGTACATTGCACTTTGTGATTTCTAATTGCATCTAAGAACACCTCCGGAAAAGTATTATGACGACGTGTGTGTTAGGATGCGCCTTCCTGCCGGCAGAGATTTACTTAAGGTTGATTAAGGACTGCACTATTTTTCTAAAGATTTTTAAATTACCAAGCGGTTTATAAATAGAGGATTATACATATTATAGAGCGGAACGGTAGCGTTGTGTTATACACACCATATTTCCTGCACGCACACAAAGCTGCAAAACTTTCTGAAGATCCTTCGCCGCAAAACCATTAATCAATAATGAGGAGGGAGTGGGGCGGGTAAAGCCGAGTTACCAAGTTATTTGATTGACTCCATAAAGATCGTTAATAGCAAGAGTGCCATCGTATCAGCGCGAGTGGCGTACGCATTTATCACAATGTCGGTAACAGCAATTTACACAAACACACAGGTACGTGGAGATATTTCCCGTTCGCGTAATTCAACGATGATTAAACTGCGCCTCTTACAAGAGGTAACAAAATGTAATTGAAATCGCTTGTATGGCCGATATCGATCGCGCCTGTCAGCGCCTATTTATCTGTTTAACAGACGAGAGCCATTCTTTGCAGAGCTATTTTTATGTAAAATATATCAACGAGGGTTTGAGTACCTATTAATTAAAACTCCGACGCGAATGAAATATCTCGGTGGCGGCCGGCGCATCGCGTTTTATCGCGTGATAATATCGCGCTCAACGAATATTAAATAATAAAATAAGAACAACGCAACCGATTATGACTCAGGATTATTTCCGTGGTGTAAAGATCCGCGCCGCGGAGACCAGCTATTTCTCTCGCCTATGAAATTGTCGGCTCACTTAGGTCCTGCCCTCCTCCGCCTCTGGCGCTATTAATCAATGAGGAATTCAGCAATTAACGCTCTGGTTTTATTAACGTGTCACCGGAGCTCTCACTATCACACGTGGCGTGTGTACAGGAAGTATTTATGAAAACACTTCAAAATATTAGCTTGTATTTATTTTATCCATATATAATTCTGCGATGTACCGTGTTTATATTTAAGAAATACCAAAAATCGGCGAACAAAGCGATGTTGGCGCAAAACGACTACGTATAATATAAAAGAACAAAGTCGTGAACGATACAACATAAAGTTACGAAGACCAAATACACCCAAAAGTTTTTCACCGCCAGAAGTAAGATTTATCTCCCCCCTACTTCCTCCCAAAAAAGCTATTAAATAAATTTATGTCGATATCCTACGTCCCAGAGAAATCGGTTGTTGCTGGTACCTAAATTTAATCCTGCGTATAACGGGGCACACTCGTCGCCGCTAATCGTAGATCAACTCGACGAATTTGGATTGAAACCTTCGTCCTGAATAAAAATACACCGAGGGAAAAAAAATCTACCATGCAAAGCCTGTGTAGGTCGCGACGAGGGCGAATCGTTTACGAGCGGCCGGATAGTTCCTTCGATAAGCGGCGGTTCCCGGTAATGCGCTTTTTCGCGAAGAAACAAATGAGGAACTCGCGATTACGATTTACGTCGTTACGATTACAGGAGATTTCACGGGCTGGAGTCGCGAACGACAATATCCGTACGAGGAGGCGCGATAAAACTATACTAGCAACCCGGGCTATATCGCTCGGGGAGATCGGAGATTTTATCCACGCCGACGGCGTCGCGGTCGGTGCCTACTTTCGGTCGCGTCGATACCATTACTCCGCACTAAGAGAAGCGTAAACGTGGCATTAGGACTAGCGCGAGTGCGCGCCCGCACCATTCGCTACCCCGGCCCCGTGCGCAATATACGCGCCGCGACGCCCTGTACCTCCTTTATACCATCACTGCGACGCTGACGTCGCTTTCTCTTGGCAGAGAATGACATGAAATCCACTAAAATCTCGCGTTTTCTCGAGTCTTAACGCTTTTGTCTCCTAAGAATCGATCATTGGACCGCGAAAAATAGAGATCAGACTGTCTCAAGAAAAACTTCTTTCGAGTTCCTTTACTGAATTGCGATTACAATTATGATGTGACGAATATCGAATTAACTATCAAAATCTATTTGTTAAACCGTGTGATGTGTCAAGAACAAGATTTTAGATGAATTCTTTAAAACGTGATTATAAGCACGGTATTAAGTTTGTGGCGAGCTGTCTATCTTATGATATTATTCTAACAATAAGTACTTATTTTTGATATTACAAAGCACGGAACAGTTTTAATAAATTACAGCAAGGACAATAAACTGTCTTTTTGTGTTATAATAAATGTTGCATCGTTGAATAGTTGATATCTAAAAGATTGTAAAAGAAAATAAGGATTTACAACCTTACATGACTATATTTTTCTAAATTATAATACTTATTTACTTTAGAGAAATAAATGAAACAAAAAATACTTTTACAATTAAATAGAGAAAGTGCCATTTTCGGTCGGGCTGGATCTTGGTAGCCTAATAATAATATTTTTGTGTTAATTTTGTATACTTTTTCCAACTCAGCAAATAGCGCGCCAATTATTTGTCGGTCTTGAAACAGAGCTCCCCGTTGGAACAACAAATCCACATACCTAAATCAATTAATCGATTAAAAAAGAAATACTCTCTTCATTGATTTCTTATATACCACACATAATTTTAAGTATAGAATTGCTGACGTACAGAGTTATAAATAATTTTAGATAAAAAATGATGATAGAATTACTAACGATTTAAAAAATAAAAATTGCTGGTGCGTAGAATCTTTTTGTAAAGATAGGATTAGATACAATCCTTATTTTATAAGGTTTGTAATTTTAAGAATGTGAAACATTATTGCGATCTTTTTTATGTTAGATTTTTAATTAATAATGATATTTAATTATTGATTAATTATTATTTTAATACGTATTTAAGAAATTGATTGTATCTTTTGAGAAATATGTGTAACTAATAATTCGGCTTAAGTATGACAATTTCTAAACACGTTCCTTACTTTTAGCCAAAAGATATATCACAAATCCGTGATACGTTGGCGAGTGTATTTGCTCGACTGTAGTACGTAAGTGGACTCGTATCTCCGAATTCGAAATAGTTGCTGTGTTGACACTGTTCGGCCGTGAAGATACGAGCAAATATAACGAAAATTGTACGCGACGGCATGTACGTTCTTGAATTATTTATAAAGCAACTACAAAATAGCAAAGAGAATGAACAAGAAAATCTCAACTATTATATAAACAGATAAATGTATTGACAGAATAAATCTACATACTAAATACTTAACAGCAAAGTACATCTCTTATTGAAAATGTAAATTTGTGTTATTTTAAATTAAGAGAAAAATTGTAATATTTTAAATTATAAAAATTTGGGTATTAAATGTTTTTAATTAAATTATATTATTTTTCCTAAGTTTCTGTTTTTATAAAATTTTAATTATTGTAAAATATTTTTTATTAAATAAAAATCCCGAAATCCAAATAATGTCTTTTATTATTGAGTTAAGAAATTACAAAGTAGATCCTGAAAATACGCCTAAATACCAAAACACAGATGAAACTTTAATAAATATAAGTTGATTAATAAATCAAACAGTAAATCGATAATAATTTTAAAATAGGGAGACGAGAAAGGGGTGACTTGTACGCGAATAAAAGAGAAGAATATATCCGGAGCGATTATAATTCATAAATCGTAGTGAGTTTCGAGTCGAGCAATCGCACATATCCGTGGTTCCTTTTTTTCCGATGCATTTGCATATCCGGTTGCGTTGCTGGCTCACGAAAATTTGCATGGCCGGCTGTGCAGTCAGGTAATGGAATTGGTATGGCAGTCTATAATCCGCATTGAGATCGACCGTCTGCTCAACCTGAAAATCAAACGGTCTACCCACGATCGATACCGATAATAAACTACACGCGGTATGACAATATGGCGGAGGTCAGAAGATTAGACATTCCATCGCATCCATATTCACTCAAGTAGAACCAATTAGACATAGTGCGCATATACATATATATGAGAAAAAGATAAATAAAAACAATTTTGAATCTGAAACAGATGAAAGAACGACATACGTAAAATAAGGAGATCTGTCCGCACTTTCTATGTTGCGAACATTGTGGTTAATGAGATCTTTGCCGTCACACAAATAATAACCGATTCTCGTTGAATATTTTGTTTAATATTTCAGAAATCCTTTTACCCTGTGAAAGAATCGGAGGTAAAACTTGATTGTATAATAAAAAATGTATCCTCGAGAACCCAATACGCTTCTCGGAAATTCCAAGCAAACAATATAAACAACGAGCAAATTAGAAATTCCGCTGCATCCATGTTCAATCATTTCAGTGAAAGCGAAATGCCAGCAGATAGTCGTTTTAATATTCATCTCCGGCTGCCGGCGGCTCTTTAGATTCGTTCTGTCCTCAGAATTGGAAAGGAATCGCAGCTCGATACGTCTCGAATCCAGTAAGAAGACAGCCCGCGCCTTATTTTTCGTCTTCGTGCTCCGAGAACCCGCCCTCGTCCTTTTCCTACAAGAAATCAGCTCGCCTCTACCCTATTGGCAGGATATACTTTTCGCATTATCGATGCGAAGCGAGTTCGCAGCCGCGCTCTCGAAGGTATCCCGGAATAGTAAGAAGTAAGCACCCCCGAGCGTGCGCGCGAATGTTGAAGTCTGCAAAGTGAGGAAAGGGCTGCCGAAGAAGTGACGGAAGAGTGTGAAGCGAAAGTTGGACACCGAAGGAAGGAAAGGCATTACAGGAGAAAAAGATACGCGTGGAGAGAGAGTCTCATCTCTACGGTTCTACCCGTGAAGAGATTCGCTTCAATTAGTAAGTAAGTTGGCGACGTAATAAGTTCCATCCATGCCGAGCTTCGGATTTCGCTTCTTGGACGTTCACGGAAAGTTTCTTCTTATTTCAATATCATTATGTAGGTACACTACAAATCGCGAAATACTGCAGAAATTCAGCGAGATACGGGAGTAGTGAGAGTTACGCCCTTTCTTCCGCGTAGCATTAGGGCCGCCACGACACTAATACTGCGCACTGCAAAATGTAATAACAATGATAAGAAAGAGGAAACAAGTATCCAGGTATCTATTAATGATACGCTCTAAGGAAATTACTTGAAATTTCAGATTACGTCACGAGACGAGGAACTGTGTAAGGCTCGGTAAGAGGTGTAAGAGTATCGCAGAGAAGCATGAAAATGTAGTCTTGTCATTATACCTCGATGAAATGTGCGCTAATACGAAACGCTTCGATGAGCACCATAGTTGCTCAATTTGCTAACTCGCACGGAAGCGAATGAAAACAGACAAAGCAGGACCCTCTTGCTCATTATTTCGACGAGTTTCTGTACGCAGATTCTCTTAGACTTCCTGTTTATTTGCACATAACAGATAAGTCCAAATAGATATACCATTCACATTGTTTGCACGATAAATTATTATAAACTTATATATAAAATAACTGACATAATTTATTATACATGACGGACATAAAAATTTATTTCATATATGTATAATAAGAAACTTTTAATTTTATATGGGATATTATTTAAATATTCTATCATTTCTCTAATGTTGGAGAATGTAAAGAATAGAGTTAAGGAATGCTGTCTCCATATTCTCAAAAAATTATTGGTTTAAAATAAAAACTGTATATAAATCTTTTATAACGATGAAACCAGTTGGGTTCTTAATGAGATATATTTTAAAATATGTGAGATGCTCGAAACATCCAAGTTATTAAAGAGATTATATTTCGATATCGCGTTAAAACGAAAATTGAGATATACTTCTTTCAAGACTATCAAAACATCAAACACATGAAATTTAAATTAAGTATTGCATAGAAAAATATTCTCCTCGATGAAATTGTACGGTTTTACTTGTCTAATAATAATTTAATTCTTTATTTTGATTATAATTGTGTTTAAAAAGTACGAAAGTAGACTGTTAGGATCTGATTTGAATAATGAATAAATTGATCGCGCTCGATTATACACGGTGTCTCCTCGCGTCGCGCGTCCATTCGCGGTATATTTTAAACAAATTGTTAGAAAAACATAAGTGACTTTTCTACAGATTGCTCCAGTTTTACTAGTTTTTTTAAACAAGTGTTTTATATACTTTTTTATTTGTTAATTATATTATTAATTACTTTTCATATTAATTTACTCAACATCAAATTAATATTTATGCGCAAAGCATTATCTATGTAGGTATATATTTGCTCGTTATAAAATACTTCTTTTTTTATTAAAAAATACATATAAATAGAATGATTCTTATGAAAATAATTACAAACATATGTATCTAACAATAAGAGTAATAAAATACATTATGTCTTTATTGTGTATCTAACAATAAGAGTAATATATACATTATGTCTTTACTGTATTTTATTACATGTGTGAGAGCTAATAATTTTCAAGTTCAATCTGACTCGAAAGCAACTGCAATAACAACAAAATTTTGAAAAAAAACTTTATAGTCAAATATTTAGCGACAAAAAATCTATCAGTTTTTTATTTTTTTTTTCTTTGTAACATTTTGGTAGAAAGACTTTTGCATAGAATTATTAAAATATTATATTTAATAAGCAGATAATTTATGTTACCAATATCTCGCTAATATCGGAGTACCTGATCCATCTTAAATTTTGTACATTTTAATTACATTCAAACAATCATTCCAAGAAAAGTTTTCTCATAAAATTGTATATTAAATTGTTAAAAGCTAAAGACTTATCAAATTAATTATTACAATTTGCACATGTATTTTATTATAAACTATTTAAACTATATATCTATCCTGGAATGATGGAATCTGGAAATAGTTTCTTAAAAGAAACCAAAAATTAAAAAATAATATATGTACATTTGTTTATAATAACAGCCTTTGTTAAAAAACTTGTCAGAAACAGATCACGATTTGCATTTACATGTATTTTCTAATTAATAATTTAACGCAAAAAATATAAAACATTAAAGAAATATGGTACATAAATAATGTATTACTCACTCACACATACATATTACTTGCGTGATGCTTTTTTTAGATTTCTACCTCCTCTCAGGATGTCAGAGCTGTCACTCATACATCACTGGCGAGTAATTATACGATCGCGCGCGGGCTAGTTATGAAAATAAAGTATCTCGAGCGATACTTTGTACGGCCGGCACTCTAAAAAACGAGACGCGACGAACCGTCCGCGGTTTGCTTATACACGTCAGTGACGATTTGTCGTGAAAACAGAGGCACTATCCACTGGATAGTGTCCAGTGCATGAAATGTGCAAGCCACATTAGAGCCATTGAACAACTCGTGGTAATGCAATGTCTCTGGTACGCTCGCTTCCCTGTCAGGTTTTCAGATCCTCGGGATACTGAGCTCTACCACTACGTTAAGGTGTATCCACGGGAAAATATGCACGATGCATATATGAATGCAAATGTTACCATAGAAGCAATTGTCACAAAACAATAATTTGTAATTTCTATTCTCTATCATTTTAATCTCTGCTTCGAATGAGAATAAATTGCTGGAAGTATATAAAGAATCATTGTCCCGTCCCGAGAGACTTATGAATTATTACTTGCATAATATAATAATCGCTTATTATAATAATTGTAAGAAATGATGATTTGGTATCTTTTAATATTCATTATCAAGTTTCGGAAGATAATACGCCGGTACACAGAGCTATTCGCGTCACTACTTGCTCGAATGCCAATGTGAAAATGCAAATAACACGGTAACCTTGCGTACGCAACAACGCGTTGTATGCCACAAATGTAAAAACCAGAGCTGCGCGTTGTATGCCATATAAACAATAAATGCCAAAGCCGACTGCCATTGTTTCAAAATATTTAATACTTTATGATGGAATAAATTTATCTTCAATACGATAAATTCCCATTATTATTAAATCTATTAATAGTATTAATTAAAAAGCAAACTTTGTCTTATTTGTTATTGCAAAAAGTATATTAAATTAATATATTATTGCTACTTTATGCTAAATAGTTTTGTATCTCGAGAGAAATAAAGTTATGTGATTTTAATAAGTCAAGAGAAATCTTGTGATTTTACTAAATCGTTAAAGTAAATTTT
The DNA here is from genome assembly GCA_035220615.1 of Leptothorax acervorum. Taxonomy (NCBI): domain Eukaryota; kingdom Metazoa; phylum Arthropoda; class Insecta; order Hymenoptera; family Formicidae; genus Leptothorax; species Leptothorax acervorum. Next base: position 17,532 of record JASTWQ010000772.1, read on the forward strand.
AATTGCAAATTAATTAAGGCTAGCTACACGCGCACTAATTGTCAAAATACGATTTGTATTAATTTTTCTCTGATTTAAGTTTATGATATCTTTCTTTTAAAAGTTCTTTATCTAAAAATGAATTTTGTAGATTTTATATTAAAATCATATTAAAATGCAAGTACGTTACATAGTTAAGTATAAAATACATAATATTTATGTTTGTTGGCTATTAGAACACAATAAAACAAAATAAATTTTATATCGTACACCTTTATATATTATACGTACTTAATAGTCATGTTAATATTGATCTATAAATACCGTATACTTAATTGACGGAAATTACTTATGATGAATTCATTAACGCTTATCAATTATATACCACTATATATGGTACACAATTATGTGTTATAATATGCACCTCGGTTCATGATTATTTATATGAGAATAAATAACGCTATGAAAAATGTTACCGAAAAATGTAAAAATTATCATATTAATGGGATATATTTCGCAGTAACTCTTTGTAATGCAGATTAGTTACAGTCCTTTTTACGTAAGAACGCAATTAGTTTTTCGATTCCGGTGAGACGCGCTTCTGAAACGTATTTCAAATTTACTTTCTTCGATACAAGAGTTAGTCATTATATTGATTCCCCCGTTTAAATCAGCATGATTTTTTCTTCTCGCATAAACGTTTCATTTGCATGCAAATAATGGCGTCTATGTCGCAGTTCCGGTCCTTCGTCTTGCTTTACCATCGGTTCAGATGCAAATTCGCGACAGTCTAATTCCATCGACTATACAAATTGCGTTGAGCCGGCAAATACGGAAGCGTATGATATTTGTATATACAGATTATCTCTCCCAATCTTCTTTTTCTTTTACAATTTCACATCCAACAATTCTTTAACCAATTTCAAGTTGATTCTCCTACAACGAGAATCTAATTGTACACTATACTACTTCTTTAGAAATCTTTAATATTTAACGTAATAATATGTATTTATAAAATGTGTCTCTTATATAATAAAGCAGAGAAAGTATGTAATCACTAATCTGTAAAAAAATGTAACGCAAGCCATTGCAATAGATCACTGTCAAAAAGAGGGGAAAAAAGGGAAAATATATATAGAAGATTTTATATAAACCGCGTGGGGGATGCAGCGATGAAATCTGCATGTTTTGACAATCAGAACGAAACGGTTTCAAGTATCTCGCGGATTGGCAATTTGATTGAACGTGGAAATGAGTATCAGTATCAGAAATGGAAATCAAATTTCGAAGCAGGAAACGGTAGATACGATCCAAAATCGACTAGTAAGTTTGTTGCGAGCGTGACGCAATATATCCCGGTTTATCTGATGGTGTGATCATCCTTCGCGACAATCACATGTTGTAAGCACTAACTAGATCATACATATTCATGACGAAATACTTCATTTGTTTCCTTTCATTATCCTTCATTCAATAAAAACCTTTTATCATTCTCTGTTTCGTTACGCTTTGTGAAGATACTCGTTGCGCTATAGATATATTTTTATTACGGCGTACTGTATTAAAGGTAATAAAGGATGAATATTATTAATTTTAAAGCAGAGATTTTTAACAAAGTGAAAATATATGAAGAGCTAAAACATTAATAGATATTATTTCATATGCCGGTAAAACGTTAATAGACTACGCAAAATGTAATATCTGCAGAACTGCAAGCAGAAATATTATATATAACGTTACACTGTTAAGAAAGATATGAAGTTTACAACACATTTACGATACCACGGTAAATGAAATTTACAAACTGGGTATCTAAAATAAAAATTCTTGCACTTGTATAGCTAAATTCATACACGAACATGAATTTTTTAATCACTGATATAAAATTTAATACACACAACATTGAATATTAAAAACCTGTTTAAGATTTTTTGGAATACGCAAGGTAATAAATTACTTATAATACATATTTTTGATTGAAAATAAGAACATTTGTATTATAAAAAAACAGATGAGCATAGTAATATTGCTGCTCGATACTTTTATTTTTGAAATACCACTCCTTTAATTTTCAACTTTGTATTTGAAATTTCATATACGGTATCTGCATAAAAACTTCCTAACTTCCTATTTTTATATTATTTTTAATACAGATTTTTTTTACAGTGTACGTAAATGTGTTTTGCCGTGGAGAAACTTGTTCAATCTGGTAGCATTTAATACACGGTCGCATATATAATTATTGCCAAAGTTAATAACGAAAAAAAAATGCGACGCAGCTGTATCCCGGTTAATCTAACGAGAGTAGTACTGCCATTTTGGAGAAAACAACTTGTTTTATGTAAAAAAAAGCAATAACGCTTAGCTGTTGAAACTGTTATACAGAGAACTATCGACGAGTGACGTTGATGGAGAACGATGCCATCCCCGTTTGTTTCGCCCGTGTCACGTCCTGATTGCAACCCTCTTTTGTTTGCCCCTTTGTTTCAACGTGTTTACCTAGCTAGGCGATTCAACGACGTATAACATTGTAATCTGTTATACGTGGCGTCGAATGCGTTATGACAGAGGGACGGCGATGCGTCCAACCTCCCCTTTGGCCACATTTGAGAGGAGATGGACGGCGCTAACGGCGTTGGGGCACCGGAGAAATTTCAGGCTTCGGAGAGTCGACGTTTCCGGCTCGATGCGACCCGACAAATAATTGAACGATCAAACGAACTTACCTAACAATAAGTGACGTGTTTGATCGAGATTATATGAAAAGCCTCGTCGAGAGATTAACAATTACTGTAGTAGTTTGTCTTGTAGGCAGGTGGAATCACAAAATTTCCTACAACTTTTGTATTCAACACATTTTTCTCAGATAAATAGTTTACGAGTTATAGTAGAGCTGTTTTGAAATTTTTAAAAGATGCTGGATTTTTCCTGGAAATTAAAAGATTATTAATTATATACCTATATAATGATATAATAGTAATATAATAACGATAATAATCAATAATAATCTCAAATTTCCAGGGAAATCCAGCATCTTTTACAAATTGCAAAGAAACTCCCTGCTATAACTCGTAAACTATTTATCTGAAAAAAAAGTGTTGAATACAAAAGTTGTAGGAAATTTTGTGCTCTACAACTTTGTACTGGATACTTTTGCTCTAAATTGCAGTGGAAACGAGATATTCGCAAAAAACCGGTTCTTGGCACCATTTTTTCAAGATGGCGCGCCATGGCGGCGCGAGCGGCAGCTTGCCGAGGTCGCAAACTTGGGGTTTTCATTAGGATCACAAAATGAACAAAATTGCCAAGTATAAACTTCTCATGATACCTTTTGCAAGCTAAAGCCTTTTTTTTTGTCTCCATTGACTGGCCTAAAATTGTAATCAATAAAATCATAATTAACTATCTCAAAAACCTTTTGGAAGTAATTATTTTAAGTATATAAGCACAAAAATGCAAGCTAGTACGTTTGACAAGTTTTTTGTCTTCGAATTTCAGGTTTCCCGAATTTTCTTGAATTTCCTATTTAAAGCGCCAATTTTTAACCCATAAACATTTTAGTAGTTTAAATTAGCTACATTTAACAAAGAAATCATTCAAATCCGAGTAGCTTGAACTGGTTCCGAGATAACGCACTTTTTTGGTCTAATTTGCCTCCACTATTAAGCGAAGTCGCTAGGAGAGAGACGCGCCGCGCCGCGACGACAAATTTCGCTTGTGATTTTCGCGATGTGATAGCGGATCGACATGTGGCGATGGACATGTAATTCACGCAATGGCGTGCCAAAAGCAATAGTTAGCAGTACAATAGTCAGCAATAGTTATTCGCGCCCTACTACTATTTTCGTCTCGTCGTCATGTGGGGTTGCGAGTCAACGATCGTACCCGCCGATATTCTCCTCGTCGTTGATGGTAACGAGTGAACGACATTCCTTGAACTTGTTTACAATGTATCGTCATGGTAATTTGTTATTAATCTGGAGAAAATTGTTTATAAACCGCAACAATCTGAAGCATACTTGTAATTAGATATATCTGATTCAGTTTGCTACGGTTTTGTTATTTGAATATTTCTGCTTTTTAGATTGCAATTTTTTTCCAATACAAATGTTACAAACGTTTAATTGTTTTATGTATGCGATTTCTCAAATTGTGTGTGAACGATTTTTGTCGATCCTCATAGAGACGTGGTTTACCGAATTGTATGTATTACAATTTTGCAGAATGTCTAATTTTCTATTATAACGCAATAATAATTAAATGGGCCAATGGTTTGCGGTTTAATTGAGTAATGGGTTAAGCACACACAGGTGCAATTTACCACCAGTTAAGTGAACCGTAACGAAGATAGCCCATCGAATAAAGTGTCTCGGAGGTCGATTGACGTGAGAAGTGCGAACGTGTCGTTAACAAAGTAATTTTTCAAACGAGCAAGCATTATTCCTGAGTTAAGCCGATGAGGGGGCTTATCGAACGTGCACGTCGGCAAAACAAATGGCTATTCGGCATACATAATTCTCCTATATTCTGTTTGCGGAATGGATTGTGTAGGTGCACGATGTATATGTATGAACGTCAGACGGAAAGGCAGAAATTATATTCCGTATCCTGCATTGCAAATGAGATATTTTCCCGAGTGCGATGTGAGACGTCGTTATTCTCATAATTAAAAGTTGAGCACCTAACTTGCAACGGCTCTACAATTTTTCCTAGTCATTCCGGGAGGCAAGTTTCCTTTTGTGCTCATGCATACCCGAACGTTGACCTCTTCCACTCATTTAGTAATATTCAATATTTCACGTGCTTTGCGAATAATTCTGACGTGTCCCTGCCAGACCTCATAAAAACTTTATTCGCAGACGTGGACGTCGCAATGACATCGCCCTGTATCTCAGAAAGTAGAAAGGCGATATCCGTTCAGTCCGCAGCGGTAATACGAAGAAAACTTACGTTTCTGCTGGGTATACTTTCTTAAAAATTGATGCTTTTACCATGGACATGGTAGAACCGACGGAGCTCGTGTAAACTTTTCTATTTCCTACTGGAATAACGTTAACCTGTTTTACCTATAATATCAATAAAGTTATAACACATTTCAGAGATTATCCTCGTGAAAAAGAAAAAAGTTATATAATATATAATTAAAAAAAAACATCGAGCACGTTTTATAGAAATAGCTGTCTCTACGTTCTTTTTTTCATATTATTTTTAAAGAGCGCAGATCTGTCTTGGATTTAAATTGTGCGATGACATTTGTCTTATTTAGTATATAAACGTCTAATTTATGCTTTAAAAATAATTTAAAAATTTGAAAAATTGATTTCCGAAGAATTACCTAAATTATTTTCGATTATCTATAGATATAGGTACGATATTTTCTGATTTATTAACGATTGCTGCTCGAAGCAGGAGACCCGATGGCGTATGGCGAAAGCATGAGGGAAATACGAGTCGCGACGCACGTACGACGAAGAGTCGTAAACCATCAGTCGTAAAGCCCAAGCCTTTACGGACGCGTCGCACACTGTAATCAGAGTTCTCACGAGAAAATTTTTCACACCGCACTCACAGCTACATTTCATTCAGAAAAATCGCAGCTGTAATAATGAATTAAGGCTGAATTTGTCACAAACAGTACAATATATGCACAAATATATAAGTAAAAATACGTACGAAAATTTTAATTGGGTCTATAAAATTATATATATATATATATAATTTTATTTTCTGGTTTACTTTCTCTTAACTATATAGAATAAGAGATACTGCACAATTTGTTACGATGTAAGTCTCTACTTCGTTCAATCTTGTAATAATATTAAGTTAATTATTAGGTACAAATCTGTTGTCATCAAAACGATAAGAAATATTTAACGTCGAAAGTTTTTTACAACATCAATGTGTGTTTCATTACAAAACGCATAAACGGCGAAATAAAATGATATCTAATTGGATTAAGAACCTATAGTACAGATTGCGATGTCACTTGCAGTAGTACGGTTGAGACCAAGTGGGATCTTATGAATCGTTCTCTTTTCCAACGTAATAACGAAATATAATAAATAGCATGTTGTTACCAGCTCTGGCAAACCTCCAGGCTGTTGCCGACATGAATCGTCGTCGAAGGCTATAAAAAGGATATCAGCTCAGGGAACAATAACATTTTACCTAATCGAAAATATAATGAGAGAGAAAATAATACATTAGCAGATATTTGTATTAAAACAATTAGAATTAAAAATGGAGAATACATATATCCTTTTCGAAGTAAAGTGCTGAGCCGGCTAAAACGATACAACAGAAACACTGTCATTAGTGTAAAACTATCATTTTATTTCAATCTATTTTTCTGCAGTTTTACGTGTTTTTATGAGAGCCTAAATACACCTTAGAAATATTTTCTCATTTCTGACATATAGTGATATATACAGCTAAATTGACTTCCCATTATTCAAGTAGACGTATTAATCTTACAAGTGCCATTTTTTTCTCATTTTCATGCATAAATAGAAGCAATATTGTCCTCCACAGGTTTATTAATCCGATAAGCCATGAGTGTAAAAATACGTAGCTGAGTGTCGATAGATTTATGATGTCAGTGGACGGACGAAGACAAATGTCCCGTAACAATTAATGACTGTTAACTCCTCCGCGATAACGAGTGGATTCGAGGAAAAGCATCATTGAAAGCGGCCACAATATATCGTGCGGTCATTAATAAAACAAGTTTAATTCTATCAGATATTAAAATGAATATAATATTAGAGAGTTCAAACGGAAAAATATGTATATTACTCACGCAGACACACATATATATATATATATACACACAATAGCAGTTTGAGGGGATCCTGCAGCCGTGTGTTTTACCGACAAAATTACCACAAAATTACCATTTTCTATGTTACCAACCTATATCTGTCCTTGTATAGACGAAGATATAGACAAGGATAGTATCTATAATAACCTACATTGCATTACTAAAATGAACATTCGATGAATCTTTTTTTGTACGCGTTGAATCTTACTTCTACTTGCACGATATTATATTTACATGTTTTCCCGAGGTAATATAACAAACATTTTGTATACATATATAAACTGCAGTATTTTTGTTTTAAGCAAATATTGTCGTCAGGTGATAGCTGTATATGTGCCCAAATATGTAATATTTTTAATTTTTTGGTGTTTTTGATATAAAATCGCGTGTGTGTACATAGATTTTTGTGCGTACTTTAATTCTGTAAAAGATTTTTGCAATTCTGTAAAGCCAATTATAAGGTTCACCTACGAACGATAATGTCGCTAAATCAACGGCTGCAGGATCCCCTTAAAAGCAGCAAATTTTTTAATCCTTGAATCCGATATAAACGTGGAAAAACATCGTTGATAATAATAACACACGTAGCATATAGTACATTTAATGTGATTATGAATTTGTGCACATTAAATTAACTTAATCTGAATAAACAGAAAATCATATGTCGCAATAAATTGTAGAGCATATTTAATTCTATAATAAATTTTGTAGTTTTTACTTAAAATTTTTGTATATTTATTTATTTCTTATATATTCTGGTATAGGTATATTGTACAGTTTGTAGTAAATCCATTCTTATTATAATTATACATATATGTACATAAAGTATTATATTGTATAATGTTTATATATACATATACATTTTAATTTAATTGAATTCGTAACAGGTCAAGCGTAAAAACTTTAAATTGCGAGATTATCTCTGAAATTCAGTCGACTTAAATCCTGTAAAAAATCCTTCTCATTTCCATTATAATTCGAGTAATTCTTTCGCCGCCTCGGTTATCTGTAAATTGATTAGCAAAATCTGTTTAAAGTCGACTGACGCGTAACGCCGATTAAAACGCAACATTGGAAACTTGTTAATCTCGTTAGAAAAGTGCAGATAGTAGCAGTATAGATAATTATAATCCGCGAAAAGAAAAGCGAAATTACAACGGCTATAACTAGAGTTTGCACGCTCGTTTCAGGCTTCACAGGCGCAACCGTTCAAATTATTTCCTCGTTCTAAAGAATGTGGAGAAATTACTATCGTGTATTTTTTGCGGCGAGGTTCTTTGCATCTTCCTGCCAACGTTATCCAACAGCGACCGGCACGGCCCTTCCGGTAATTTGCTTTTCCCCCTTTTGGTTTGCTTAGCTCCTTTCTGCAGTGGTGCCCACCACTCTTCCTTCTTGAAAATTTAATTGCGGAGCCGCGACGTCGCCTTTAATGCGATTCTTCGCCGCGTTCCTCCTTTTACCTTGCCTCGTTTCACCGAAGTTTTATTTCATGCCGTCGACATCCGCCGACGCGAGACTTTCTAAAAGAGCCATCCGCTCGGCCATCCGCGTTCGTTGCGGTTAATAACAGCAACCTTTTCCCGCGGAGGACACTCGCTAGATCTTAAAGAAAGAAAGAAAAAAAAACACCGGTGTTTCAGTATTGCAGCATCGGTTAAATATCGCCAGCTCCACCGGAAAGGTCGGAATAAATCGGTTTTTGATATTAACGAATGCCATTCCGAGAATTGGTTAGCAAAATTAAATACGTCCCCCCTGGTTTGGAGCGGAATCGTAATCTAAATTTTGCAATCGTAAGCTAGGATCCAGAAACCAATTTTGACTTCTACATTCAATTTCGTCTTACTTCAACTCTTCGTTCAAATACATTAACGTTTTAAGAACGCTTACAACGACGAACCAAGCGTATAATATGATATTCAGCCAGTCGTGAAATTACGAGATACTACAAGAGATTCTGAATCGTATAATTTTTATGAAAAATCTCATCTCGGATAATCGCAAACGTAACATGACGAAAGCGTACTTGTCCTACATGAGATCCTACTTGACTTCATGAAGCGCTTAGCATTTATTATTAATTTTTTCCAATTTAAAGGATAACATAATTAATGATCAAAAATAAATACTTAATTGACCATGACTGGCACATTTATTGAAAATGTCGACATGACGTTTCGAGCCAAATTCGGCTCCTTCTCAAGTGTATAAATAAATTCTTATACAATGTTTGTGGTGTCCGTAACCGTGGCGTGCAGACGTGCTTCTGAACACAATCTATTTTATTTTATAACGCACATAGCGTTCTTAGATCGGACTTACAGGCACATGTTGTGATTAATGGATGTCTATGTAAGAATTTATTTATACACTTGAGAAGGAGCCGAATTTGGCTCGAAACGTCGTGTCGACATTTTCAATAAATGTGCCAGTCATGGTCAATTAAGTATTTATTTTTGGTTATTAATCACTGGCGAAAAAATTCCTAATCATTGTATAATTAATAATTATAATTAATAACGAAATCGATATTTTTACAATATTTCAAATTTAAATCATAATATAAAAGGTTAAAGCTCTCGCATAAACAAACAAGGAAAAGAACAGGCAAATGAGAGCCCAAGCGTCGATTACGAGGCGACAATTATTTAACTATATTGACTTCGAAGACACAAATACATATATTTCGAAGACGCAAATACATACGTTTCGGTCCTTCGTTTGGACCTTCTTCAGTGAACAAAGATTAAGTTACGCCATCGTCAAACAATAAAAAGTCGCAATTCCGGCCACGCTGTCAATTCCGTTGGTCGGCATTAAAAGATCCGTTGGTCGACCTTACGTCATCGCAAATCGCCAAAAGAGAAGGGACGATGACGTCCCTAAGGTCGACCAACGGATCTTTTAATGCCGACCAACGGAATTGACAGCGTGGCCGGAATTGAGGCTTTTTATTGTTTGACGATGGCGTAACAATCTTTGTTCACTGAAGAAGGTCCAAACAAAGGACCGAAACGTATGTATTTGCGTCTTCAAAATATATGTATTTGTGTCTTCAATATAGTTAAATAATTGTCGCCTCGTAATCGGCGCTTCGGCTCTCATTTGCCTGTTCTTTTCCTTGTTTAAATCATAAGTAGTGTAGAAGATATTTAATGCGGTATCGTTTGTTTTTGCTTACGGTCGCAGATAAGCATGAAAATAAATTGCAATATCTTGCATGCGTTGAAATATATTTATAAAGCAACACAATTGGAATTATCATCATTTACCGGAGTGACCTAAAAAAAATAGATATCAAAGTTGAGTTTTTATTCTCACATTTAGTCGTATTTTTAATGCTCATGGACGAAATCAACAACTCGAATCAAATTACTTAGCCGCCGGCGGTACATAGGGTCGTAATTGCGAAGGAAACTTTTCAAAAGATGCTTAAATTCGAGAAAACTTTCTTAGGCTTGTTCTCAAATTTACATTTTCCGCGTTCTAGCAAAGAAGACTTTGCCAGTCTACGACGACATTTACCGATGCAGTGCCATCACCCTGGTATAATTAAACTTGTCGCATATCCTTCCGGAACATAGTATCTATTACTCGGGAATGAAGCGGTCTTGAGTACTTCGCTGCGATCTATGTCGACACGTTTTATAAAATTTTATTATACCTTTTCGGCAGTTATCGCCGTTCGTTAACATAGGACTACTTTCTGTTGAGCAGGAACGAACGGATGCGCCGGACAGAATTGGCCCTGGAATGGTAATCGCGGCGCGATAATAATGGCTATCATGGCGGCCAGCCTGTTCCTGATGATGACATCGCTGACGATAACGAATGCAGTGCCGAGGTGCGATCCGATGGTTAGCAGGTAGCTCGCGGGAATCCTCTATGAAGATATCACTGCCACTTTCTGATCCGATTACGTCGTCCATGTAAAACCTAGTAGTCTAGGGCTTCCAGTTATATATGTTACTATGTATAGAATAGATAGTCAAATAACGATGATTTTTATTCTCGAGGAGCCTATGAAACAAAGAGGAATTGGTGAAACGCTAGTGGATCGACGCGAGACTACGCGTTATTCATATACAGTTACTTTTCATCATATTGTCCTTTGATGTAAATTGTTGATCACTAATAAGAAAACAAACTAAGGATAGAGCAGCGTCCGTGAATTGAGACATAGACAGGAATAATGATTACTGAAGCAACGAGGTGATCGTGGAAATTATTACAAACCGAGGGATCAGCTTCGTAAGCGATCAGGATTACAAGGTGATACAAATGTTTCAATGACAAAGGAACGAAGATGAAGATTATGGTGATTCTATTTCTGTTACGTTTTGATCTAAATTTTTCCGACAGAACACACGTCGAGTGCTGTAAACGCGATATTTATTAGTGACCGGAGTGTTCATCAAGTGTCAAATATAGATTATACAGGGATAACTATATGATAACTGATATAATAATGTTAGCGCAGTAACGAGCGGCGTTCTGCTCAATATTCGCTCCTTTTATGATGTCTAACAGGAAACGCATCATAGGTACCGATTTTTAATCTGTACAAATTGTAATAAACTATAATACGAACCGTAAACATGGTATACCGCATTATTGACACGCACCACGTATCGCTATTTTATTTCTTTCCTTTATATTTATATTTATAAATATTACCAATATTTACGCAGATCTTCTCACCAGGGAATAAGATCAATTTAACTATGTAAGTACATTTTACCTCTTTATGCTCTTTTTCTGCTTCTGCATTCTATTTTTATTCTTCATATTGTAGCGGAATTATCGTGTTTATCTATATATTCCACTGTGTTTTTTCATGCTTTTCATATAGAATTCATATTTCACAATATACAAACGCTCGCAGTCGGAGAATAAACCGGTATAAAATTTCAGACTCATGCACCTGCTCTTGAAACTAACAATAAGTCCTAATCCAGAAGATGCTTTTAAACTTTTATACCTTCAAAGCGAGTTAATATTGATCCATCCGTTTCACGCGAGTACGTGCGCGTTTACACGAAGTACTCTTGGTCTTGGGCGCGGCTTAGCATAAAAATAATTATCATCCAGTTGCGCCAGCGCATTTCTCCCTTTCCCCTCTCTCTCTTTCCATGAAAACGTTTCTGTATTCCCGCTTTCGCATTCGCAGAAACGTTTTAACCTTTACGACCACCCGTGTCAATTCTACGGGAGGATTCTAATTGGACCAATCTTAGTTCGAATCAAAGTTTCTGACATTTAAAAGCACTTCTCCCTCATCAAGCGAGAGTGCGTAAAGACTTATTCATTATGCGATATGTTAATGCGGGGCTATCTGGTCAGCTTGGAAAGCTCTAAATCCGGTTTAAAGATTTTCAATTTGAGAATACACGAATCTTCTTAATGTTTATCATTAAGAACTCAAAAGCGAAACCAAGTAAAAAGGCAAAATAGAAGTGATAAACTCTTTTGCTTTAAACATCACGAGAAGTTATTAAAACAATTTTAATACAATTTTAGTATTAATTTCTGTACCATTTTCCGAGAATTTCAGTAATTTTTTTCTAAAAAAGACGATACAATGCGAAGAGTAGTTTGAGAAGTAAATCTTGCTGAATAGAGTCTCACAGACGGGGAGGGAAAGGTAAAAAAGGACGCGCGAGGAAAAGTAGCGAGAGTCATGAAAATAGTCGGATTAGCTACTCCGGAGGAATTGGCAAATTGCAGGAATTGCAGGAAACGTCTTATAAGCGTTTCCACCAGTAAATTAGGGCGCTCGTAATTCCGCCTCACCGCGGAACAGGATATATTGTCCAATGTATGTATATGACGATGTGTACATATAGGAATGTGTAGCATTGCAGAAGGTGGCGAGGAAGACGGAAACGCAAATGCGATCGCCATGAAATTGACATTAATTAAACGCGCAAGGAGAACGTAACGGGGCCAGGTAGCCATTCCGTCCATTTGGTTCGCAGCTAAAATTAAAACTTGGCTACATGCAGTATGGACCGCACGTGTCTGACGTGCCGCACGTGCTCTTATACTCCTCAACGTCGCGTGACACATGGCTCGCAAAAGCCTTGATCCAAACCTTGCTCCAACGCTTTACATCTTATCGTCCTGTTTATTCGAATTACCGTTGCATTTCCTACGTGCGGACAAACTGTTGCAATAATGTAAAAGAAAAATGAGAAAATTTTGTATTTAATCCATATTTAAATAGATTTATAAAATTTTATTTCAATTAACGTGATATATGTAGAGAGGTAAAATAATAGTCTAGCAAAACTTATAAAGTTAATACAAAATTCATCCGTTTATTTTTGCGTGCAAAAACTTGGTTTTTAATTATATTATATAAAACATCATAACATTTATTAAGTGATAATTTTTATATAAAGCTTGAATTACAATAATACGATTAATTAATCGTCGCTTCAATTGTTACAATAAAAATTAACTCGAAATTTGCAGAAAAATTGTATTCTTATAACATAATAAAATATTCTGTATTAATGAAATAAAAAGAGAGTTTATTACACCTCGGGCATTCTATCCCGATAATTAAAAAATTAATACCTCTCCAAGGGTATTAAGGACAACCTCAAATACCTCGAAGCAGGTCTTATCGTAAAGCCCTGAACATCTTACCCAGTGAAAGTTTATACCAAACTAAAACTATCTATTACTCTTAAAGTTCCTTGAATCGTGTTCCACAGAGAAGAAGAAGAAGAAGAAGAAGACAAAGGGGAACAGGGGAAAGCTGCAGATCGCCATTCCGATACTTAATCCATTCGACTACGACGCATCAAATTACTCTTAAGAGAATCTAAAAGCATTATTTCTCAAGAATATCTTGTCATTTCGCAATATACCGTTACATTTGCAGTTCATAGATATTGATATATTGTTCGCAGAATTTACATAATTCTTCTATAGACGTTATTATATATATTTTTGTCACAATATCATTATGTTAATAAATAATAAATGTAATTTTAATACGCTAGATTGTCTCTCAATGAAAAAGTTGACTTACCACGATCAAATTTCTCATTTGTCTTGGTAAGCATACCGTAAATGATACATATCTAAAATGCATGCACAACATTAATCTTTTGTACACATAAATTACTATATGCGCCAATAAATGCGATCAGACAAACAAACAGGCATTTACTTGCAAACATTGTGGCCTACATGTATATTGAAACAAACGCTGACGTTAATTTATTTCGTAATATTTGAAATACACATAGGAAAAGTCGAAAGACATCATGACATCTCGTTAACGATTTCTGCAATTCAAGCACGCTTTCGGTAACAGGATGCATCAAAATCCATATCCAGCGACGATAGCTACCGTTCGTTACATTCGTGTTAGTTATCTCCAAGCGACAGGGTTTGTCCAATTAAAAGTCTCGTAACAAGAGCGACTAAAGAATACAAATCGCAACATTTACGGAGAAAAATTCCGCTATGTTGAAGTATCCTTAAAAGCGATTGTAAAGACTTTAATTGATATATAATTTCCTTTTACTTCAGATATGTAGATGACATTGCAATAGCTGCTCCTCCTGATTTAATTGACAAAATATTTAACATTTTATAATTCGTTTATTCTTATCTAAGGATATAATTTACCATTTAATTGGAGAGTGACAAATTAAACTTTTTAGACGTAAAAATTATTAAAAATAACAAAATTTTGGAATTTGATTTGTTTAATAAGTCCACATTTTCTGGACCCTATCTTAACTTTATGTCATAACACTTTTGCTTTCACAAAAGAGGCACAATAATAAGCATGATAAATAGAACCTTATTATTATCACATCCCAAGCTTCACTCAAAAGGCATTAGGTTTACAATAGACACATTATTAAATAATAACTATCCGTTGCCTTTCATTTTTAATACAATCAATAATAGACTGAAATCCCTTCTTAGCAAACATACATACAAGCAGAATAGCACTATGAATACCAACGATAAGACAATCAAATGCCCATGGTCTTCCAATCCATTCTAACAAAAATATTGTCTTATACATAAGTTCTTTCAAAGATTGTGATGCAACATATTTTGGACAAATATGAGGTAATTAAGAACCAGAATTTCCAAACATCGGCATCATATCCGTAGGGAACACATCCATTAATTCAGTTATTACAGAACATTGAATCAATTTTAATCATAACTTTGATTGGAAAATTGTTCAAATCCTAAGCAAAAAGAAAAAATTTATCAAAATGATTAGTTTCTGAAATGTAGCCTACATTAAATTTAAAAAAAATAGTCGCAATCTACAAACAGATACTGAATATTTGCACCACGTATACGTTTTTATTTTAAATAAATTATAAACAATGCCCATTATTAACATTGTTATAATTCATACATAAAATGGTCTCTAATTACTTTTATTTCAGGAACTTTTCCAGTTATAATATTGTATTTATTAATACTTTTATTGGATTATTTATTCTTTATTACCTATTCAATAATTTCACCGTTATTATTTATTTATTATGTTTTACTGTTTGACCTCAGATACGATAACTTATTTTATTTTGTTATTTATTATTTAATCTCATTTGACTTCAACCATTGTTCGTTAGCCGCTTCCACAGCTATCATTTCACTTTTTTGACTGTCTTTGACTATAATTTTATTGTAATTTTACCGTCTGTTTTTTAATTGTGTGACCATTTGATATAATTTTCTACCACGGCTCTTCAAGTTTCGTATTCACGCTCTCTGGACTATATATGGTGACTCTTATTCGATTTCTAATCATTTACTGTGTTTGATAATATCACAGATAATGATCAATTAGGCCAATTACATGCCAACTGTCAAACATGAAACGTATTGGTTTTTTGACTTTCCAGTCTCGAAGTACTCACCTGGGCTCAACGGAAAGCGTGAGAAATTAATCATAAATAAGTATATATTAATTTTTGATATTAGGCACTACAGATAGCTCAAAGTGAAGCCAAAACATCCGTTTTAAATTTTAAATAAAATAGTATACTAATTATTCTGACAATTTAAATTCACCAACAATCACGTTGCACTATTACAACCCATTTGTGACTCTACTTTATTGGTTTTATTATCGAGAGTCCTAAGTTATTTTTCTTCTTATTTGATATGTAATTGGAGTATTGCGGCTGCTCGACTTTAATACGTCTTTATAAAGTACAAATAGGATATAATTTGTTATATTGGAGGCGGCTCTCTTTTAGTTTTTTATCAATTGTTTCACAAGAGAGTCTCACGGCATAATACCATACTTTGTACCAAACTCCTACTTCCGTCAACGATACAACTTGAATTGCTAGTTTAAATCCCGATCTAGTACGAGTCTTAGGTCAGACTTGGCTAACGTGAGTTTCTATTGGCGAAGTTTACTCGAGTTAAAGAGGTCTAGTCTGCACTGGAACAAAGCGTTATGCACTCGAACTGCGATAGAGCATGCTACGAAATGGCGAGCGATGTGAGAAGAGATGACTCGGCATATCATTCTTGCATGTAAACGATAGAAATGGTAAGCAAGTAACTTGATTTGCCTCTCTAGCGGCTTTATTTAAATTCAGCGTCTAAGTCGATGTACAAGGTAATGGGTACAAATTGCATTAATTAATGCATTATGGAGGAGATCTATGGTTAAATCAACATAAATGATCTTGAAATTGCGTGCATTGAATAGACATTGAGTTGAATATTAATCGCGGATTTAAATATAATTTTGCAATTATTAGCAAAATTAGTAAACATTATTATGGCGTATCAGAATAAAAAGACTGACAAGCGAAAAGCAAAATTGACAGAAATGCTGCACATAACAAGACAAAGAAATAGAATTATAGAGGAAACAAACAAAAGGAAAAGTATAGAAAAAAAGTGTGAGGAAAGTGCGATAAGAGAGGTACGAACACGCGAGACTGCCGACTTGGCACGCTAGAAGTGAGAGGATATGGACCGTTTCCGTAAACTATCAAGAAATTGCATTAACATGGTTATCGCCGGCAGCAAAGGGAAAGAATTCCCTTAAGATTCGTACAGCTCTTTGCTGCGGGAAAACTTTGCACTTTGGTGAGAGAAAAAGAAGCTACGAAAAAAGTTATGGAGTTAACCACTAATAAGTCGCCTCCACTGAGAAAATTTACAACAAATATTTGTTTTCTCGTTACTTGCATTTTTTTACTGCTTTTCGCAAATTCAGATAACATGAAATATAGGTAAGTATCTTGTATAAAAAATTTTTAAGATTAACATCACCATTTATACACAGGATTTTGTAAAAAATTTTATTTTATTTTGATAAAATTGTCACATAATCCAACGATAAAAGAATAAATTCGAATATAAAAAAAACGTTAACTTTCAAAGAAGTGCTGATATTAGAATTGTCCGAGTAAAGACAAAATTTCGTATTTATTTGAGAGCGCGCATTAGTACCATCAGCTACGAAACAATTAAGATGCAAACGCCCGCGATTTGTAACTGGTGATAAGTTGTTGGAACGAAAAAAGTAACGGATAGAAAAGGGGGTCGTATATTTTTTTTTTTTTGGCCGCGATTTTATCTACATTTTCCTTTTGCGGTCCTCTTTTTTTCCAAGTCAGAGTCAAATTAATTCCTTTGGTAATTTCCGCTTTGCGTATTCCGATTTTAGCAAAGTGGAGCGTGGACAGCGAACGACTGACTGCGCGAGCAAAAATGGTCACGGATCGAATTAAAGCCAATTACGCAAAAAGGTTTTGTTCTCTGTCTGATTCATGCGCGTCAGCATTCAAATTTCATTAATTAATTATGCGAAAGAGAGTGACCACGAGACGATTGTATCCGGACAAAAAAGTTTCCTGGCAAAAACGGATTCCGGCATACAAAAGTGCGACGAACTAGACGATCTGATGAGCCTTGATGATACCAACCATTTGCACTTTTAATTAAACGCCGTGACACAGCAATAAATTGGCGTAATAAATTGGTGCCGTTAGTTTGGATAATGGCGGAATAGACGATATGAATAGCTTCAGCTATGCGGCATAAAAAGTAAGAGTAATATGCAATTATGCGATAATTAAATTTAATAATAATGATAATGAAACCGAGGACTCATACCCCTTTTGATATTTTGCCATTATCGTTAATCATTATATGACATTATTGACGTAACGACAAAAAGAAAAGAAGAGAAAGAGAGAGAAACCAAACTAGAACACAGTAATACGAGAAATTAAAAGATATATGGTTTAAATTTATCGATTGCAACACATGGAGGGGAATATCAGATAAATGTTACTCCGACATTATTTGCCGTAAATGCATAAATAACGAAAAACACAATTTTTCACAATTTCCGTTATATTTGTCGATACGCATTTATATCGATACATGTCAGGTCTCAGCTGCGCAAAAAGTCAGATTCTCCGTTCTTAATTCCCCGTTCATTCGAACATACATAGAAGAAGAAATAAACTTAAGAAAATAACTCCATACTCGTTAAAACCGCGTGCATAATGGTATAATGTTTGCATGCTGGTACAATATTGAGTAAAATAAAACATATAGGATACAAACTAAGAAAGAAAATAAGCATAACTTTAAAATAAAAATTATTTACTGAAATAATAATGCAATCTCTCTTAATATCTCCGGCTTTTAAATCTTGCAATATTTAAACTTTTTTTTGTTTTTTAATTTTGATTCTATTAAAGCGACAGGGCGATACGTCGCGTTGCCGCAAGTCGGCGATGCTATTAGCATAATAATTTAACGTGCCGTCGGTTTGAGAAATAACTACTTAACAAGTTAGACAACCTGCTTAGCTTACCTGGTTAGCTTAACCTGCGAGAGATATAAGGCAGGGACGGACATTCTTGGCACAATAAATTGAATAATCGGATTTATCAATAACTTTAACTGGTCTCCTTCCCTTATTTTATTGCTCGTAAAACTTTAGAAACGTATCGATCGGACGAGTGCCACTGGAAAGTAGGTACATTCGGCTTAGCCGCAATCGAGATCACGTAAGCTCGTGTCGTAACGACTTACGCGAGCACGTTTCCTTTCTCGCAATAAGATACATTACTAATACCCTCAAGACAGACCGGGAGGTCGTTGGCCGCGCGAGTCGCTCTCGATCGCTTCGTATCGTCATCTCGAAATACGATCGCTCCGGAATGTGCGCGCGGCCGACAGTCATAATTACTTAACAAATTATTCGAGCAACAGACGCTTAATTAAATCGCGGGAAGGCGGGACAGGACGTTACTCGCACTAGAAGCTAATCCATCACGATTAGCAGTCGCTGTTTCTAATTTGACGCTCTCGACGTTCTCCATATACCTACATATGTCCGATAATGCCGGCGTGCATTTATCATCGGATTAATAGCGAAGTGCCTCCGCTATTGCGACTCCACGACTGGCTTCGCTAACGTTTATCATTGACCTATCAATTCGTATCCTACAGGGGCTCAGTGGTGCACCGACGCGTTGGATACGTGTCATCTCGAGAGAGACCTCTAAAATTATACAGCTTCCTACTAAATCTTTCTAGCGCAATGAAAAAACTTGGACATCATCGCAAAGCAAAGCAAAGTATTTATGAAACAACTACTTTTACGTAAAATAATTCTGTAAACGATAGACGCAAGCAATCGGTAAAATTTCAATGAAACTGAAAGTTTTACGATCAAGCGAGTAGAATAACGTAAAACGCAATCCCATTTTATGCCTCTGTTATTGCGATCCGGAATCCGATTAGCCTTAGCTATTACTGACTATCAAATAATCGTATGCTATATCTGACGGAAATTCAGCGGTACATCATCATGCTATGTATATACATTTCAAGTAGCCCTCCAAATTATATCGTCGGATCGCCGCAATGTTACGTGGAAAATCATTATAGCGAATATTATTACGCAAATTCCCCTCAGGTTGAGGATATAAATATGTCATTATGGTGTATCGCGATTGTAATGCATGTGCTGAAAATGCCTTTAACATGCAATATATTGATTTAATAAGTACGTATTAATATCTGCATTGTCGGTAAACCGATCTCTACATTTGCGTTGTTGTTTAACAACAGTATCATTTATGCTGTAAAATTGGTCTCATTTACGTTATTTTAATGTGCGAATGTTTATCAGAATCAAATGTAGAGAATAATGAATTTAAATGATGCATGGCGATACAATGAGTCCGCATATATAACATTTAATATCACCGAATATTGATACGCGTATCGGGAGACTATCATTTCCAACGATATTTTGATATAGGTATTAATCACGTTATAACAATAACGTATAGATTTATGATAATTATGTGTAACATTTTGCGGAATGTACATTATGTGTCCATAATTCATTTTTGAAGTAAAGCCTACACGTTTGCAATATATGATTGCAATATTTAATTAAAGAAATCTTTGTCATCGCTATTATTCGCGTGGAAGCTTTCCCCCGAAGATACGGCATTGTCAAATGCTGCCCTGTATCAAGTATTATCATGCGGAATTTTAGGTAAACGAGAGAGAATGCAGCGATTGCTGAATACTTGTTCTCTTTAGTCAGATTTAATTGGCGAATACGTTGCAATCTCATTCACCTAGAATTCCGCGCGATAGCACGTGACGCGCGATAGGTCGATGATTCTATCGCAAATGTGAACGCAATCGGCAGATGCAGATGTCTAATTGATACGAGACGCGTATATAATAAATCTAATAACAGGGGAAGAAAGTATACGTTATGTCGTTATTCGCTTTAACGGAATATCTAACAAACATGATAGCTTTTCTCTTAAATATGTATTTGCGTTCTAGAAAATTGTAGAAAAAAGATAACTTACGCTTAAATAACTGCAAGAGAATATTTATAATTACTAGTAAGAAAATAACTTTACATCCGAATGTGCTTAGCGCCGTTTATTCATGAGAATTAATTATAAATGAGATTTCCGAAGAGAGAGAAAGGGCAGACAGAAGAGGATCGGGCGCTATAATCAGCTATCGGAGACACTTAATAGCGTGCGTCGGACAAAACGGCGACCTTAGTTAACTATAAACGACCGTCGCTATAACCTATAACCGTTATCATTATTATTCCGCACGCCATGCCAGGCAGACTATCTCGTCCTGTGTATGGGCACCGACAGCACCGGTTATATGGCAGCCGCGCGAGAGGAGTAGTTGACTACAACGTCGACGATGAGTATCGGCAATTAAAATTCATGCCGGCGTTGTTAACCTTCGCGCGCGCATATACAGAGGAATGGTTTAATGCACATCCAACGCACCGTCGCGACGGATCACGTATGTACGTGCGAACGCATTTTGTATCGCATGGATCGTGATGCAGCAGTGATGAGGTGAAGCACGAGTCAGACGCAGTGGTACGCAATAGGGAAAGGCTGTCTCTTGCTCGTGAACGTAGCACGCTTGCCACAGGAAACGTGCGAAACTATTCCTCTCCAATTCCTACGCGATCTCGGTATCCAAGTATGATTATTCAAATAACTTTTATGCATTAGCCTAATTTAGGATAAGCTTATAAACTGAAACGTTCCCTCGAAGGTCACGAGAGATATTTAAAACTCGTCAGTTATCGTTGAAAGTATGAAATGTGGGCGAGAAATTGTATTAGATAAGAATTCTGTAATGTTCAGTTAAATTTTAGGCGACTGAAGATCTTTAGTTTGCCCTTCTATTTGTGTGCTCGCCGGAGGAGTTCCCTAAGCAGCGAAATTTACTGCAAGTGATTGTGGGATTGCGATAGTCTTAAGCCAATCCTGTTAGTTCTCGTCTTATCCCGTCTTATCTTATTTGTTTTATCCGACAAGTAAGACAGGATACTTCTCCGTAAATACTTCCAGCAATCGAGAACAGTATGCACGATAATAACTCATGAAAAGTAAGCTCTCAACTTTAGTTCAACAATCTATTGTTGTATAAATAGAATGTGATAAAATGTTAACAAAAGTAGGGTAGGTGTCCATATTACTGTGCCTGTCCCTATTATCATCATCGTCATCAGTCTATAGCGCTTGTCAGCACATAGCGAGCCTCTCTCGTATGCCTGTAGCACGCACGTTGATCAATTTATTACAGGCATATGGGACCTACTGTTTTATGCCGATTCCGAACGGCTAAAATCGAGAGGTTTCTCTTGGCAAGAATACACTCAGCAGTTTGCCATTGCCTTCTGAGAGGGAGCGCGAGCGAAAATTTCTAGGTTCTACCGGGAATCGAACCCGAGACCTCTAGCATAGCAAACCAATGCGCTGGCTATTAAGCCACGCTAGGCTCCAAGATGCGTCCCTATTATATTTCGCAATAAATTAAATTAAATTATTAGTGTGCATGGCATGCACCTTTCGAAAAATGTTTACTATAAGTACTTTAATAGTTAAAAAATAGAATATTTTTTTTTGTATTAGAGTAAAGGTGCCTATTATGAAATACCCTTTTTAAAAACGTATATGTTTTTAAATTTTAACTTTTAACTTAAAAGCTTTACGTGTTTCTGTAGTTAAAACATTCAAGTTTTACGAGTAAAGTGCATTAACGGCTGAAGTACGTATTTTATTTTTTATGATATTTTTTTCAGACTTGCAGAATTTGCCTGTTTGAAAAAAGGTATCCTAATATGAGAGTGGGGTTTTCTAAAACCTGTATCAGATTACCGACTGCAAATGCCAACCCGAAATGCCGACTACGACTGCCGACTCTTACAATTATTAGACTCATTACAATAAGGTGCCGAGTGACTGGATCAGCCAACTCGCGTTTATATTGAAATCTATTTTTCATGTCGGCAGTCGGTCGGCCTTTGCAGTCGGTAGTCTGATACGGGTTTATGAGATAATATCTTATAGAAAACCAAATAAAAGAAAAACACATTTACAATATTAAAATATGAGGTAATATATGAGCCCACACAGCACTGAAAGATTGCAGCAACGTTGCAGAAATATTGCACTGCAAAATTGCAATGTTGCAACAACATTGGGCAACGTTGCTGCAACGTTGCAGCAAGATTGCAGCAACGTTAAAATGTCCGCCCTCAGAAAGATTGCAGTGCAACATCATAGCAATGTTGCAATGCAATGTTGCGATGGATTGCAGTGCAACATCATAGCAATGTTGCAATGCAATGTTGCGAAACAATATTTCTGCAATAATGCAACGTTTTCGGTTTTCGCACATAAGCAGAGATTTTGCTACTCTTCAAAGCAACATATATCGGAGTTATAATTACATTTTAAAAATATATTATAAATATTGAAATACACACTTATTATTATAACACTGTCTACTGAGATTTTTTATTCGCGAGAGTAATTCGCAATAATGAGACTTTCCAGTAAATACAAAATTGAAGTAATTATCAATATACTTACAGAAAAGTCATACTATTAATTAATGAATTGTCGCTAGTTTTAATTATAGTTTCAATTATTTAATAGACATGGAACTTTATATTATTAGTAATAGCTTTTCGATGTAACATGTTTTCAAATATACTTTTAATTCCGATATATACCGCTTGAAAGAGTAGTTTTTAATTATATTTTCAGATATAAATAAAAAGAAGTTTAAAATACATGTATTATGCGTTTATTTTAGTATATATCATATACTGCATGTATCTGATTAATCATACATTGAAAGACGAACTTAATTTGTTTAAAAAACCATCAATATCTTAATCAATCTGTTTCGCTAATAGAGTATAAAACAAAAAATATAAAATAACTTCCATATAATGTTTCTTTAGCAAATCATAAAATAACTATAATCTGTTTCGCTAATAGAGTATAAAACAAAAAATATAAAATAACTTCCATATGTTTCTTTGGCAAATTATAAAAAATAACTATAATCATAAAGATTTTAAATTAAATAACAGACCATAAAATAATCATAAATTAAGTAACTATTCGATCTGTTTCCTTAACAAATTTTTAAATAATAACGGCTTTTATTCTACGTACGTATATATATATAACATCATTCTTAATGTATGTATCGCAAATATTAATACATCACTTTGTTTGATCCGATCTGTAAAAAAATAAAAATAAGTTAGAAATCATGATTGTATTAATTCTAATACATTTTTAATCAAATACAGCTTTAATTAAAGTCGCATTCGTGCTTTAATCACACACTATTTCAGGTATATCAAGTATAAATCTAGTTTTGTTATTCTAAAACTTGTTTATGCAAATTAATATATAATAAAAGTATTTTTATAAGTAAGTTTTAAAAAATGTCACGGTTTCTTGCCATATATAAAACAACAAATGTACGTACTTTTCTCCTTGAGTCCGTACAGTGGCTTGAACAAGCCACTTTGATATGAAGTCTGCAATTTCATTATTTGTTACTTAGCCATGTAACATTCGAACAGCTTCTGTAGTGTAAAAGCGTTAAGTAAGATTAAAAATATTTTTTAAAGCAAATATATTCATGTTTTAGACGAATGTGATATCTTAATTAACTTTAAATTGTATTAAACAAAATAAACTTACGTGCAATAATTTTCGCGAGATTCAAGTCTTTAAAGCTCCTCTTATTTCTTTTTCCAGCCCAGCTAAAATTTATTGCTACAGAATTTGTTACTGCTTTCTTTAATATATTGTGAATCATAACATGTGCAGTACTTCCACCCACGAGTTTAAAAATATTAAGCTAAAAAAAAGTACATAAGTAATGCCAAAGTAAACTTTGTATTAATAATTAAAAAATGTAAAATACTATAAGAAGCAATATTTCTTATAACAAATTGAGTGTTAGTTTCAATTAATACCATGCAAGATAAGTACCCAGAAAACATTTCGCGCGTAAATCGTGCAGTATTATGCATGAAGATTGCTCGTGTACATAACAAAAAACGTCATAAAATAACTAAACAGCTAAC
The DNA here is from genome assembly GCA_035220615.1 of Leptothorax acervorum. Classification (NCBI taxonomy): domain Eukaryota; kingdom Metazoa; phylum Arthropoda; class Insecta; order Hymenoptera; family Formicidae; genus Leptothorax; species Leptothorax acervorum. The sequence goes on from JASTWQ010000772.1 coordinate 42,284, forward strand.
CAAATTTGCACGCAATAATTGTTATCTGGATATATATTACAGGTTTAGAAAAAAAGATAAATAAAGTAGAAAATAGTATTACATTATTGGATTAACACTTATGTGTATTAATACATATGCTATTAATACATGTAGTATAATAAAATAATAAAAAAGCAAAAGACGTATGGTAACTTACCACTTCGTTTTTGAATTCTATTTCCTGCAACTGCTCTTCAAAATATGTTAATTCCGCTATTGACGGTATAGGAAATGCAACATTAGATTCCTTATTAATAGGATTGGAAAATTCAACTTTATTGTCAATTATATTAACTTTATTTTCCAGTGTATCCAGTTTATACTGTATTTTATTTAATTTTAATAGAACTTGTTTCTTAAACTCTGAAATAAATATATTTTATGTACTTAACTATTAATTGTTACTAGTGCTACTATCACTCAACTCTATCTATACATACTGGAGTGATCTATTGTTGTGGTTGTCGTCGAGAGAGAGAGAGAGAGAGAGAGAGAGATGCATAGGGTAAACCCTTCTCTTTTTGTAGTACCTACTACCTGATTGATCAATCGCAAAAATATGACCGTGATCTATATCATGAGTCTCTATCTATTTATGCTATTGACTGATCGGGTAGTACTAGAAAAGAAAAAGGATCCACCCGAACGCACCTCTCTCTCGGTGACAGCCAAAACAATAAATCACTCATTCCAGTTATGTACAGAGTTCTGCAGTGGCTACTATTTACTAGAGAATATTATAGAACACTATACATAATGCATCTGCCTCTATTATTTATTGTTTTAATAAGTAACATAAAAACCGTTAATTACCTGCATCAGCCGGATCTTTGTCGATATTAACAGTAGAGCTTTCTGCAAGAAGTCCTTTTCTGTAGCTATAAGTAACTTGTCTGTTAGTGTCTTTATCTGAAAGATAAACATATTAGTAACAAGTTTTAATTATAATATCACATGATATTGTTACGATTTGTAATGATATTGCTCACTATTACTGTTCGCTGTATTAATTAATGTTTTTTCAGTTAATATATTTTTAGAATTGTTTGTATGTTTATTTATTAGCGACTGTTTGCCTATTTCTTGATTATGCACAAATTGATCTATTTTTGGAAAAGCAGGCAGAGTCAAGCTATTTTCTTTCTTCTCGCTAACCGCAACATCTTCGTCGGAATTGAAGAAGTAGAGATATAAATTGGTTATACAAACATAAAATATATATAATATAATAATTTAGTTACCTGACTAATAAAGAAACGCTGGGTCGGTTTTGGAACACCTTGTATATTATTTCCTGACGGAAACTTTATACCATTAGCCTTGATCGATATATAACCAACATAACCTCGTAGCTGACTGATAAGTACGTTGTACAACTTCTCTGCATCACATAATATATAGGAGAGATATTCGTCAATAATACAAATATACACACAATATACCCTTTTTTTCTATAATATAATATATAAATATTTAAATAGTTAAATGAATCATACCTGTGTATTTTATTCACTTTCAAATCCGTATAATGATGGGACGTGCCACACAACCAGATTCACAAATTTTACGCAGATCCGCGGACGTGCGACCGTCCCGAAACGTGACAATGGAATAATGCGCGACTCGGGTCGTGACCACGCGACACGCGATGATAGACAACTTAATATGTAATGCACGCGACTGATCGCGAAATTCCGCGAGTTACACCGCGCATGCATATATCTAGCTGCGCATCGCCAGCGATATGGCGACATATTGCAGCGATATACGCATCAGAAGTTGTGGACGCCGACAAAAAGGATCTTATGTATATTCTCGTTCATATTTATAATAAACATCAGAAAAATTAATGAAGCATATATATTAAAATATTTTTTCAATGTTTTTGAAATGTTGCTGCAACATTGCTGTTGGAAGTTTGCAATTTCATTACTCTGGCAATGTCTCTGCAACATTGCTACTGGAAGTTTGCAATTTCATTACTCTGGCAATGTCTCTGCAACATTGCTACTGGAAGTTTGCAATTTCATTACTCTGGCAATGTCTCTGCAACATTGCACTGCAATCTGCAAGATTGCAACATTGCTGCAATGTTGTTGAAACGTTTTGTGCTGTGTGGGAGGTATAATATGAGGTATCTCATATTGAGAACTAAACAAATCATAAAAACGTTGAAGCTATGCGTGTAACCTATCTAATGTTATGAATGACCAAACACCAAGGTACAATGGTTATAATAATAAAATAGGCAATAGAGCCAACGCGCGGTAATTGGTGCGCAATTATAATTTATTGAAATTAGTTTACATGTACTTTAATACGAACGTTTCGACTCTTATCTTTGAGTCCTCTTCAGCGTGTGTTAGTTAACAAAAGGTACATTAATATGGACACCTACCTAATTTTACAATTTCTCTTCCGATATTTTCAAATAACGTATATGTATATAAAATAATATTTAGTACCCAAGGAGAAGAAGATATATTTCTCATATAAGAATTTTACACTAACACCTCGCGATATTATGCCCGTAGGTACTTGACGAGTAACGAATTAGTGAGCGCAAACAATCACTTACGTACGATCGGGGACAATCACTCTGAGCCGCGATCGATCGCATAAATACCAAGAATCGCACACAGGTATCACGCGTACAAGCTGCTAACGTGAATCACGCTAATATCACGCTACAGCACATGCGCGCTCCACTTGGTAGACGCGCATATTCCAATCCGAAACGCTTATACGAGCGAGCCCATACATTAATTGGCTGTTGCACAACAGTAACGCGCCGATTGATATGTAAATGGAGTGGGCAATTATGCGACGATGTAAACAATAATCCCTGCGCTACGATACTGCAAACGAATCTGACTGATACGCCATGCAAATCCGCTCTTCTATCTTCTCTATCGCGGTCCTATAAGTTATAACCAGAGCTCTGTGGACTTCAACGTAACGAAAGCGATGGTATAAGCGGTGTTTTACAGGGGATCTGCGAGAACTGTATTGTTATTTCTCTCATTTGCGGATTTTCCGAGTAATTTAGAATTAAATGTTTGTTAAAAGCCGGCAACAAATTAATGTATGCATTATCTGTATTAGATTATAATACCAAAAGAAAAAAATTAAAATACTATATGTCTACATTTAAAACTATACCTATACACACACACACATATATACAATTAAAAATTGAAATTAATGCTAATTTGATGAACTTTGTATTATTGCAAAAGCGTCACGAGTAACCTATTACTTTTTAAAATCTTATATCTATAATAGTTTGAACTTTTGATGCGATGGTTTTATATTTTATCAAACTATCACATTTCAATGGGCGAGAGTCCTTTTGATCAATCGATCTCGTTGAGAAACAGTATTGTCGTGACTTTCGATAGTCGCAGCTGCGCTGGTTCCCGAAAATGATGCCCGAAAATGAAACATCACGATAGAAAAAAAATACCGGCAGCTGCGGCGCAAAATGTGCAGTAAATTAAACGGCGCCATTAAATTATCAGGACGTGAGGCGTTTTATCGTTTCAGCGTTGCTACCTTTTTCTTTTTTTTAATTCTGTAGCCCCTTTAACGTGAAATTATATTTCCATTATACGCACGACCGTATTTAAGCCATTATGCGTGATCGTTGCCGCACTTTTCACTGAAACGCGATTAACCCAGATTCGCCAGATGTTCCGCGCAGGGCACGATATCGTATCTCAGTTTTCTCTGACATTCCTGAAAATACGGATAATTATGAAAACGCATAAATCATTTGAGATGCATGGATAAAGATATCCAAGCTTTCGCGACTGCAGACGGAAATGAAAGCTGATGCTCAATAATTTCTGTAATCTTTAATTATTTCTAGGCGATTCGTGTTATTTGCTTTGCACTTTTTTCCGAACAACGTTATTAAACGCGAAATTACGTCTTTCGCCGTTGTAACTGCAATTTACAGAAAGGTGCCTTGCGTGCGCCGGTATCCTCGCGTAGATTTTCACGATGCGGTGCACGGAGAAATAGCATCGTTACAAAAATAATCGCTCTTATGTATCACAAGGCAAGGCAGTGAGAGAGAGAGAGAGAGAGAGGAGGGAGGAGAAGGAAAAGGATAAAGGTAATAAACGCCAGCATAGAGGAAAAAAGCTGCGGAGATATAGATCGAGCCGAAGATAATTAACTGTACTCTTAATTAATGTTACCGGTATAATTACGTTTTCTGTAAAATTTGCAAGTATGCGGATAGAAGAAAGAAGAGACAATGGTCGCCAATATCGAACCTCTTGGTACCACACGTTCCGACGAACGGAAGTGACAAGCGCATTCGCACTACATTAATTTCTGCTTGAAATTAAATCCCGGAGGAAACGCGATTCTCTTACGCCAAATTAAATCTTTTTAATATTTGATCTGACGTATACATTACTTTCTTAACCGATCATTTATCTTATTTAACACTTCTTGCGTCCGCTATTATTCACTCTAAAACAGGAATTAATCAATTAGAGCGCTGAGAGTAGGCAACATAGACTTAATTTTTCGACTTCTGATAGCAATTTAGAGGAATGTAAAACTTTTCTTATCTTATTCACCACTTCCTATTAACAGATTAACTTAAAAGGATTTTTTTACTTTTCTAATGCTTTATATTTTTACCCGTTCTATTTTTAATATCATAAATATATAGCTTTCGTTAAAAGCAAAATTCCTGTTCCTCTCCCTCTTTAATATTCTTATTAAAAAATCTCGAATCACGCTTTGTCTTTTCGCAAGTGCTGGGAAACGAAGCGTATAATAAAGATTGCGCTATACGGGAAGTCGTCAAACAGTAGGAGACGATATTCTTGGCATACGTTAATCATATGTGCGAGCGCAGCCAAGAAATCGTTTCGCGAGTCGAGACAAAAGAAAGGGAGATAAATATACAATTGGGCGACACTCGTATCTCCAAGAGGGCGAATATTCTTAGGAAGCCGCGTAGACATAAATGGCTGCCATCCAAAAATATTCCTGGACGAAATTTCCGCTGGTTGCATCGGGAATGGAGGGCGGGAAGAAAAAACAAACAAGCAAGAAGTACGACTTTTCCGTTCATCCTTATGTACATCACATAAATATGCAGTTTTCGTCGAGGAAGAACGGGACACACGCTTGGGGAAGATATATTTTCGTGTCCATCTCTTCGATTTTCGTAAACGTTGCACGCCGTGACTCGATTTTCGTAAACGTTGCGCGCGTCTATTCCCTGCCACAAGTGTGATGTACGTTTGTAAGTCTCGACAGCTTGTTAGCAACGTATAAGACTTTACGGCAAAGAAAGTAAATTGAGGTCTGCGGGGAAAGTTGCGTGTAGTATAAGTCACTATTTATCTTGTTACACAAAAGAGAAAGAAGGTAACTGAGAATCTCATGTTCCTCAAACAAAATAATGGCATAATTAAAACGACATATCATGAAAATATAATTGTTGATGAAGATATCATATTATGATTTCTATCTAATTTTTCTTATAAATTATTTATCACATAAATTATTATTTATTATAAAAACAGATTATTCTTCACGGAACTGCACACAGACATTTAGCAAATCCAAAATAATCTAGGGAAAATTTATTATTTATTGATGGGTGTATATTGCAAAATAAATTATCGGATCATGGTATAAGAGACATGTAGAGCACAGGAGTTTTCAGAAAATATTTCATATGCTTCATATATTTTTACGGGTCGGAAAAGAGTAAAATAATTATTTCTTCAAAATGCTTTCAAAGCATGGCACATTTCATACGGTGATAATATTCTTGCGCTAGTGCATTGTGCACAAAATGACGCGATAATTAAACTTAATAATAATTAAAGAACGTAATTTTAAATGCACGTCCTCGTTTGTCAGCGAGCGTAATGCGAAAGTGCTAAATAATTTGCCTGTAATTGGTACGCCGCGCCGGCTAATGATCTAGCTTCTCTTTATACGCATCCATATTTCGAATTCGCTTTTGGTGGAAAATTATCAATTATCCGCGAAAGTAGTTTAACTATTAGCGACCACGCGAAATGCAGAACCTGACTATTCCCCCTCGAAATCGCGCACATTAATCGACATGGTAGTGGCGGTAAACTCGTTTTGCATCTCAAAGTGCGAAACGACAGATAAATGCACGCCGAGGCAGCCGTGAGCGCGATATTGCTCGCATTAAGCGACGATTCCCGCGGCGCGCCCTCGCTCCGCGATCGATAACGAAATCTCGAACTCTCGAACCTGCGTAGAGGTACGGCGCGCTCTGCTAAATTGATCGCGAAAATATTCACGCCTTTCATTTCGAAGTTAGGGCAACGCTGTCGCGACGCCCGGCGACACTGGGCGCCGGTCCTCTCCGAAGCGAATGGAAGTTTGATGCACGCAGATTAAATTCGCATTCCGGGTCGATGTACCGGGTGTGTGTGTGTGTGGGGCATGCCAGATTCCTCCGGTGTTCCCGAACCCGGCTGTGCTTGCAAACGCGCGCGCACACACAAGTGCGCGCATCGACGGATCGTAGATACGCACTTATGCAGACACCTGCGCTACTGCGGATGCCTCAAGAGCGAGGCTGCCGAGCTACCCGCCCGCCGCCGTGAGGTCCTTCAAACTCCGAAACTCTACTTCTTCCTCCCGCTCTCTCCCGCCGACCCTTAGCGTAGCAAACTCTCGTTACTCTCTGTCTCTCTCTCTCTTTCTCTCATTCCACTCTTCTATCATATCTCTTCTGCTTCGCCTTCACCTACGTTTTCTCCACCACTTGTTCAACGCTTCCTATTTCTTCCTGCTCACATACTGCATTCTGATCTCGTCTTTTTTTTCACCCTCGGGCTCATTGTTTATTTTAACCTCCCCCCCCCCCCCCCCCCCCTTCTCATAAACGGCTACGCTCTACCAGACAACTTTCCAGCTACCGCCGCTCTCTCGACGTTTACTCGCCTCCGTCGGTTGTGTTTTGTTCCTTCCATTGAAGCCCCCTCATTGTCATGGATGCACTCTTTCGGCTACGTCGATGTATTAACCGAAATTTCATCGTTACTCTGCGTGTCCTCAACTAACGCGGACTGACTTACAATTACCGTTTGGCGACAGCTCTGTTCCTTCATTAAAATTACATCAACGTTGGTACACAAGAGGCGCGTATTCTCTATCTACCGCGGCCGCTATAATGCGCTTAGGGATTTCCGACAAGCATTTCGGGAACCGCGTCTAACCGAAGGATAGTTCCCGCGCTTGGTGAATACGGTAGGACCGCTGATAAGCAGCGCATAGGAAAATGCACGGGCTTGCACTTTCCGCACCGATTCGCTAAATGATCATTTGATTTTCAACAGCCTTTCAATTCTCTGGATCTCGATGTCGGAAGAGAAATCAAAACGCACAAGCATTCGCGACGAAAACATGGTGTTTTATAAATTTAGTACGTTACAATTCCACTCAAATTGAGAGAGAGGAAGCACTATCATTCGCGATTTAAATATTTCTATTAAAATTAATTTACAGTTTTGAATAGTGGTTTAAAAATAAGTAAATAGAAACAGGATATATTTCTTTCAACGCAATTTAAAATGTAACTGAATTCATTTTAGTATTTATTTTGTCACATAATTAACATTTGAATTTTTAACGTGGTTTAAATCATTGATAAGTTCAAAATAAAATTAATAGAAGAGACAATGAATAACATAAAACATTTTCTTATTACAATAAACTTTATATTCAGATATCTATAACTAATTTATTATAAAATTATTCTGATAATTTAGTACATAATTGCATTTATACATATTTCTATTTGCCTCGCGTGTAGGTACATGTACTAATTTAAAATAAAACCTACTATAAATTTTAACATTAATTTTCTGAAGGTAGGATAGTATTCTCTATATAAAACTGTTTTTCACGAATTATGAAGATATCGACGCTCATTGCGTCGGAACTACAGTTAAATTATTCGCAACCATTTCAAGAAGGGAATCTACAACTCTCCGACTTCCACTTCTTGCAAAACAAGATTAACCAGACAGATAATAACCTTAACTTCTGCCTCCTATTTTCCGAAGTGCAACGCGGCGGAGTGCGAATTAGAAACGTCAAATTCAATGGAACTACACGCCAATACGATACGAACGCTAGTTCTATTGAAAGGGAACATCAGATTCAATGGCACTGCTCGCGCCAACCCGATATGAATTCAACATAGCGTAAACGCATACGTACATTCTACGATATTCTAAGGAAATTTTACATGCTCGACTTCTTTATACATACACATATAAATGATAGCTATCATCCACATTTATATATGCTACTTCATTGATATTGTCCAAAAGATATCGACTTTATTGTATTAAAGAACAAATCGCTTGTACGACAAAACTGTCTTTTCTAAATATAATTTTATGCACAAATCCAAGTTTTTAGATGAGTTAAAACTGTTTATAATTAATATAATCTAATAAATTTGGGACTTTATTTTACATTTTAATTTGTACTATATGTAGAATGTGTAATTTGTTCCGTATTAGAGAAATTTTATCAAAGGAAATTTTATATCCAGGTAAAAATATATCCAGATGCATATTAAATATCCATCATGTAAAAAGCAAAGAATCAACATGGTGACAACAGTAATCGTGAAATATAAAGTTTGGCAAATAAAAATGCAGGTTTTGCTGATATCGCATGGACGAAAAATCAGAAGCGAATTAATATTTTAATATCATGTAGCGTCATGTCATATTAATACACCGCAACATAAACTGGAATCAAATTATCTTAAACGATCCGCGGAGCGTTAGGTATATCGAGCATTCCGAATGATCGGCAAAAGCATCGTTGCGAGAATAATTGCGTTTGCATCGGTGACTTACAATGAAATAACTGAACGCTATTACGCCCGGCCACGGCGGTACGTAATTGCAACATCGGTGGAATCGCTGGAATGCCCTGCTTCCCTGATAAGCCCTCGGAACCCCCGATCAAGGAAAAAGAGTTATCTCGCCTTGATATTGGATCAAGAGAAAACGATTATTTTCGAGAGATTTTCCCCCGTCGACTGAAAGTATCCGTCGGAAATGCGTGGTCATGGTCGATGTGCTCCGAACTCGCGACTCAGCACCAACGAAATAATTTCATCCCAGCGCTACACGCCGCGCCGGCCAAGAGAAATGCCAAAGTAAAACGGTCCATCGATTCTTTCTCTACAGCTTTCCACCGAATCTCCTGTGATCCATGCGTCGCCTTCGAGAACGCACCATTCTGCTCTTTGTTATATTACCGTCGCTCCACTCGATAAACGCCTTTGTGAAGAAAAAACACACACACGGACTATTTCCAGGGTAAGACAAAGAACAGATGCCTGCTTTTGTGTGCAATTTTGCCAGATTACAATACCCTTTTTATGGATTTGCATAATCACATTGTAAATTTTTATTCAAAGTCCATCCACGTAGTAAAAATTTTAGTCACAAAAATCGCGGAACGCGAGTTTCGATTTGCTCACACAAAATCCAATTACTTAAAATATTAAAAAAGAGTACTCTGATTATTGCACGAAATATTGTATTAAATTGTTATTAAATTCATGTAAAAATATAAAGTAAAAATATAAAGTTTCACGATTTAAAGTAAAGTAAAAAACACTATTATTTCTAAAAATTTGGAGCAGTTCGGTATTACTTATACGTTAAATTCGCGTTTGGATTAAATCGCGAAATACGTAATCGATCGCTAGAAAGAATCGTTACTTTCGTATCATTGAAAATACCAGCAAGATGCCGAATGCTGTAAACAATATAACAATAAACGACAGCGTCTGTCGAACTACCGTGGTACATGATACAACCTTTATCTTGCGAGTTTGCTATTTCTCACGGATTTCCTATCGAATGGACAATGATCGAGGAACAATTACTGCAGCCTTACTCCCGGAAATTACATTACGATCTCTTCTAACGGAGAGAGATCAGGTCGGCCGGCGCTGCATTAGCCGACCTCCGCTTCGCCGACGTGTAAATCTGATTGGACCTCGCGCGCCCGCGCGCGCGCACATGCAATCCACGAAGGGAAGACAGTTAACACCCTCAGGAGAATTGGGTTAAGTCAATGTCATTGATAACGGGTTTCCGATATTTCTCGTCAGGATCTATCTTTCCGCGCTCATAATCAGAAGCCACTCTCGCCGCGCCCCGGTGCCTCGCCATAAAAAAGTGGGATTTTACTGCGTCCGCGGAAGGCAACTGACAAAAATTGCAATCAAAGTTCACTTTCGGCTGCAATCAACCGTAAAAATCTGGCGAAGAAAGTAAACATTGATACTTGTTCACAGTGAAAAGCCATCATCGACAGTGACCTACATTACTATCGATGTGCGAGCTGTAGTCGCAGGTTGCTCCAGGGTGGCAATCAAGGAGTTCCGGAATAGGGATTTTTTGAACAGTTCCGCTGTTACTCATCTTTTGGATGTAATGCGGCACGAGCATGTGCCGCCGTACAATTTTTATTCAGCGCTATTTCACATTTAATTCATTTATACCATTGCCGTGATCGTAAAGCGATATTATTGTGAATTCTGATATAATTTACGTAGAACGCTACGTTTTTCTGTTTCACTCACGCATTCTGTATTAATCCCCAATGATTTCCTGTCTCGCGAGGCAATAAACAAGAAAAAATGGAAACAATGGAATTTAATCTTTATACCCTATGCGCCTGTTATGTCATTTTGTGTGAGCGATACTATATCCCAGGCACTGTCAAATTTCATTAGCGTGGCGGTTACGTCGAACTCGTTTCGCGGCATTCCCGCACAAAAAGTGAGAGGAGCCGTGTCAGTTTTGCTGGCTTCATCCGAGATCCTATATGACATTAAAGCTCCGTCAAGGCTGCCGGGCTAAAAGTCACATCCACCACATTCGCGGGCGGAATAAACGCGTCATCTTCCGTATCTTTCGATTGAACTTGAAGGTTCTCAAGACGGATTATCCAGTCTTCTCCGTCACCGCGAGGTCGTACCGCAGCGGCTACGGAATTTAACCCTCCCCTCGGCATGCCTTCCTACGAAGACATCGATATCGAGCAGTAGTGTCACATCTTCAGCCGCGCGGCGTTTGCGGGTTCATGCTATTCAGAAATTCGAGTTAGCTGGAGAATCCTAACCAATAATGGAGATGCAATCAGATTGTATTAGAACACGCATATATTAAACCTCTCTGCGGCAAATGGCACATACATATAACGACTAATTAGAGTCGAAGGGCGTGGTAATAACGGAGCATCTCCGACATACTTTATTTGACCGAATATTTTGTATAAACAATGAATAAATGCATTATTTATACAATAAAAGATTAAATTCTAAAATGGATGATCACAACTATTTATGCTGTTATACTTAATATTTACTACTTGTCTTTCCGATTTCTTTTCTCTTTCTCTTCGTATCACGCTTAAATAAAACGTCGAAATATTAAGTTCTTTGAATAATATTGAAAAAGAAAATTTTAGTTAATATATCTTTCTTTCTGTCTCTTTCTTACCCCTATGTAAAATGTGCTCTCATAAATTGCTTTATTATTTATAAAAAGTAACTATTATTGTGTATTACCGAAAATGATGGCAATACGTATGCTCCAATTTCATTGAATCAACTTTCTAAAGTCAAACGTAGAACCTAAGCTAAAAAGGGGAGGTGAAGGGAAACATCTTGTACGTCTGGAAGCACAACACCAAAAGTGCGCTATCATGAATCTCGGTTATGCGAATTCCCGGAAAGTATGTCGCTTAACTTTGTTTACTGTCAGATTCGTCGGTTGGAAGGAATTTTGCGCAACCGCCGTAGAAAGGAGTGCAGACGACGATGGGAAAAAGAGATGGTACGACCATAAAAGCGCGTTGTTGTAGAGAGATCTTGGCGTTGATGGAAATCGCAAATATCGCCGGGCGCAGTGAACCGTGGCCGGACTGTCCGCCGATTATTTGCCGATAATAAATTAATAATACATCAGTCGGAATAACTGAATGTCCTGGGTTATTGGTTTTTTGTCGGTGCAATAGATTCCACCGAAATATAAATTGCCCGATGGCGCGGTAAATTAGTCGTCACTGGAAAACCGATATATCCACCTTTTAATGTGTATGTGTACACGCGTGCCCGTGCGCTTCTACGACTCATACTCGTGTGTGGAGATGCGCGTATCAGCGGGATCACGTATGTATGCGTACATATGTTGTATGTCAGCACGAGTATACGCAGTGCGCTCTTGTACGGTATGTACGGGACGACTAAATCGGGATTGACGTAACGCTTCGAGGAACAAGCGCGAATAATAATGCCCCGTTGTTTTTCGCTTCGTGCATCACGGTCCGCTGTCGCGGGTTTGCTCGTCGATTTGACGATTCGACGATTGCTCTCGCGTTGCGAGGACCGGACACCCGCGTGCCCGCTTGATAGGTGAGACTGCATGCCCGTACCGATCTCAGTCTTGGAGCGGCACACGCGATTTGTCGCTCGACTAGGAATGGGCGAGTAAAAATATGGTTGAAGAGATGCGAGCAGGATTTTCCCGCCGTAACTAAACTGACATAAGGAACTTTACGATGCCGAATCCGTTGAATTTACGACCAACTCATGCACGTAATGTACCGCGTGTCGCGAATAAAAGTCATGTGACATAAAATTATATCTGTGTCACTTTCACCGAAATCTTTGCTTAACAAACGATTGCTTAGCGCTCTTTATTCATTACTGATTATTACACAAGTAGCGCAATTATCTGTATTGCAGATTTTCTCTGCTAATGTATATGATGATTTCAACGGATCATTAGAAAGAATTTATTTGCTTATTTATGATTTATTATTTGCGTACGTGAGATTATTTTTTATATTTAGAAAATAAAAATTTAAATAAGAGACATTTTATACTATGTTTTATACTCGTCGCGAGTCAAGTTTAAAAGAGAAAATGATAATTAAAAAAAGCTATCTATCTCTATCAATTCAAGTATTTTTTTAACATTTTGGAATATACGTAATAGGATCTACTTGCTTTACAATTTATGCGAAATTCGACATAAATGAAGTTGGACTGCGTGTCATATGTCAAATTCATGAAAAGGCAGCTTTTTCGTTGTAGCAGACTCTTTCATAATATTCAACTGGATAAGCGTGTCAAAACTGCAATTGCGGAAATCTATCGGCTTTCCGTTTTTTTGTGCGCGTTTGCGGCGTTTGCTTTGACTTTTCAATTTCATCCCATCGCCGCGCGTCCAAAAATGTCGATGACTCGGCAAACCATAGATGACGAATGTACTCTTATTTTCAGTCGTTTTACAAGTTGTTGCACAACTACCATTGTTGCGTTGGTTATCTGCTACAACGCAAAACGATAACTATAGACTTTTTATATAAATCTATGACGATAACGCATCTCCGCGATGAGAAAATTATATTCATAGTACTTACAATAGTAAAATTGTTTTTGTATCTTGCTGAAACAAAAGCTGGGTTATGATCGCGAATTTAGACATTGAATATAGCACGTCATAGATTGAAGGATTTGCCATAACCTAGAATAAAGTATTAAAAATTCAATGAAGACATTTTTATTTTAAAAATTTCTATTTCTTAATAATGAGATAATAAGACATTAGAATTTGTCGCGCGCGCGCGCGAAATCATTTAAATAATACAAATCTACTTTTCTTCATGTATTCATTGTCCATTTATCAAATTTGCCATAATCGCAACCTATTTACATTAACAAAGAAGATGTTATCATAATTTTCTCCATATCGATTTCCGATCAAAAGTGGATAGCCGTAAGAGGGACAACGCTGTTTCCTCGATGATCATGTTTGTCGGTAGACTGAAAATGAGTCAAACAGGATCGAATATGCGGTCGGCAAAGAAAATAAAAGAAATTTATTCTATATGCTTCGCCCGACATGGATTCTGCAGGATAAAGGTATCAAGACGAATTCAATGAAGAGAGTCTACCGCCTGTTATTAAGGAACCCTACGGGACCCTTCGGATCGTTCGGCATAACAAATACCCGCCGAGGGGATCTGAATGGCGACACACGAAATCGATTATCGGGCGGGAGGCTGGACCGTTGCTACCTTTTTACGTTCCTCTCACATCAAGGAGATTCGACCTTGCTGAATTGGATTGCTCAGCGAATAAATATCGCTGATTCTATATAACAAGGTGTTAGACACTCATGTTTTGTAAGTGTTACGCTGTTAATCAGTACAAACTCGGCGTTACAAAACAGATAAGCGTATTTTTTTTCTCGTAGTACTAAATACAATTAAATTGCGTCATAGTAATAATGTGATGTAATGTAGAATACGAATGCTACATTTCAGTCTTGTACTGTAAATGTTGTAAATACGAGCTTTTTAATATCACGAATTTTCATCAAATGCAAGAGATACAGGCTCGCTTACAAATTAAACTACTTTAATGCTTTAATGCATTGTTATATTTAAATTTAATTCAATCTTTCTTTTAAATTCAACGTCCAACAATCTTCACGGAATAGAGTAAACATAACTATCGCGGACGGTAGCATTTGCGTATGCTGGGGTCACGTTCTCACCGTTCTTTCATACCCGCTCTAATAAAATAAAGGACGCGGACGTAACGAGCAAACACCAAAAAAGATATTATTACGAGTACGGCGGTACTTGTCGGGCAGCGGAAGAATGAGAAAAAAGCTACGTGACAAAGAGCGAGGTAGCGGCGTAGCCGCTAGAAAACTAGGGATGGGATGGACAGACAATGCAAGGGTGAGAAGTTAGAGGAACTAGAATGCCGAGAGTTAAAACGGGTTGCGCCGCTTATAATTAACATTATATTTTATTCGGGAATGATGGGATTAGAACGAAGCTCCCGAAACTCGATAAATCCAAACGCGGTTGTTAAAGAAACAAATTAGACAAAATGACGATGAGACCGGAACGTTTCGAAGACGTCGCCGCCGTCTCGTTCTCTACATTTTTTATGTCAATTTGCGATTGCGAATCGCTAGAAAACTCGGGGAACGTAATTGTCGCTGAAGGAGGCGAAGAGGTTCCTAGAACGACTCAAACGAATGCAAGCGGGAGGGGTGATAAGGGAAAGTAGGAAAGAAGAGAATGAGGTAGATAAAGGGTATAGTAGTTGGGTGAGATCGTTAAGAGGGTTGTCGAGCATCCTGGATATTGGCCCTGATAATGGACCATCCTCCTAAACGCTCGTTCGTGTTCATCCCGAAAACTCTCAAGAGCGCATCCTTCTCTTCTTCTTTTCCCGTACTTGTCTATCCTTCAGATAATTCGTCCATACCTTCGATTCTATCTATTAGGCTCTTTCGTAAAGACGTTGTTATATTAGTCGAATGCAGAATAAAACAATTACAAACAATGACGATTAATAAAGAGGCGTTTAGAGATAATTGCAAAATCTGTGTAAATCATCAATCCTTTCAAACTATTTGGAGCATCCTCTTTGCATATATTGCTTCCTCATAAGGAAAGCTTTGTTTTCGTAAAAAAATTTTTTTTTGGATGCCGCTTCCAATGTGTTTAGAATGTTCTAAAACGTCGAAAAATCGTAATTTGAAAAATATCCGTATGTGTGTATGTGTGTGTATGTGCCAAATTTACCGAAATTTCTATAACACAAGAACTGATTAACCAAATCTTAAAGAATTTTATATGAAATAGGGGTAGAAAAGACTAAAATTAGAAAAATTGCCAATATTATAAAACTTTAACCCTTAAAGACTATACTCTTCAAGTCTCAACCGCTTGACTTTTTAAAAATTGATGTTTTTGGACAATTTAGTATTAATTAAAATAAAATTTAAACCGCCAATGATAAATTAAACAAAAAATCTTTATTTAATGACGCAATTGGCAAGTGGTAAATTATCGTTTAATCACGACCCGGGGGATTGGGTCCTTCTCAAGTGTCTACAAAAGATCGGTAACGCGAATACAATTAGTAGGCGATCACATTTATAAAACAATATATAAAGGATATAATAAGATGTCCTACCTATAGACAAGCATGGAACTATCGCTCTTACGTGAACATCTGCGAGATATGAATATTTTGACAGAAAAAGTCATATGTCAAAAGCTGCACAAAAATCTTTTCGTTAAGATGTGACATTGAATAAAAATAGACATGAAAGAGAAGATAATTACATGTTCGGTGTCGTAAAAACTCTTGATGCGAATATCATAACGTTAACAAGCACAGCGCACAACCAGAATAGTTATAGACGGAGTCGAACAGGTAGGAGATGACGAACGGTCGGGAGCAAGCAAGCGACTAACAAAATTAAGAAACGTTATAAGGTTAAATAAGTAAACATAGCGGATTTATATACTGGAAATAACTTTGTCATATATAGGATTTAGGTTCTCCGTGTCCTTTTGTAAATTAATTGTGTTCATTTGATTTTTGATGAAGAACATTTCCGCTATTTCACGTTTTCTAATATTCTTTTCCTTATGTAGTATCTCGACATCAGACCATTTAAAATCGTGTCGGCAAAGTACCCGGTGCTTGCTTACCACCGAGCGGCAGTCCTCGTCCTTTTTAATGTCGTTTTGATGCTCTTTTATACGCGTTTGCAAATATCTTTTCGTCTGCCCGATGTAAGACGCGTTACAGTTATCACAATTTATCTTGTATACTAGATCGGTCTCACGGTTCTTATCGAGTCTATCCTTTCCTTTCTTTATAATTACGTCGAGTTTTTTCGGGATGGTATACAAGGTATCGAACATGTAATTATCTTCTCTTTCATGTCTATTTTTATTCAATGACACATCTTAACGAAAAGATTTTTGTGCAGCTTTTGACATATGACTTTTTCTGTCAAAATATTCATATCTCGCAGATGTTCACGTAAGAGCGATAGTTCCATGCTTGTCTATAGGTAGGACATCTTATTATATCCTTTATATATTGTTTTATAAATGTGATCGCCTACTAATTGTATTCGCGTTACCGATCTTTTGTAGACACTTGAGAAGGACCCAATCCCCCGGGTCGAAACGTCGTGATTAAACGATAATTTACCACTTGCCAATTGCGTCATTAAATAAAGATTTTTTGTTTAGTATTAATTATTGGTAACTTTTCTAGTTTTGTTATATTCTTCAGTCTTTTTTACCCCTTTCATATACTTATAATTCTTTAAGATTTGATTAATTAGACCCAACTTTATAAGGTTTCTATGTATGTACGGATTCTCCGAAATTTCAAACGTCTGTAACTCAAGAACTAATCAACCAAATTTTAAAGAATTATATATGAAATAGGGGTAGAAAAGACTGAAAAATATAGTAGAATTAGAAAAAAATTGCCAATTTAATGAAAAAATGTGCAAATTAGAAACTTGCACATTTTGCTTCCTATGTTATATCTCGAGAACTAATCAACCAAATCTTAAAGAATTATATATGAAATAGGGGTAGCAAAGACTGAAGAATATAATAAAATTAGAAAAAAATTGACAATATAATAAAGAAGTGTGCAAATTAGAAACTTGCACATTGCTTCATAATTTTTTTTGCTTATATACGTCGGTTAACTTTTAACCTTAGTTTACTCACTCTTCGTCTCTTTCTAAGGGGGACAGTTAGGACATCTCAAGTCTCAATAATTGAGACTTTTCAAAAATTGATGTTTTTGGATAATAAAAAAAGGTGTGCAAGTAGCAACTTGCACATTGCTTTCTCATAGTTTTTAAGTGTGCAAGTAGAAACTTGCACATTGCTTCTTCATAGTTTTTAAGTGTGCAAGTAGAAACTTGCACATTGCTTCCTCATAGTTTTTAAGTGTGCAAGTAGAGACTTGCACATTGCTTTCTTACAGTTTTTAAGTATGCAAATTAGAAACTTGCACATTACTTTTTCACAATTTTTAAGTATGCAAATTATAAATTTGCACATTGCTTAATCAACATTTTATTTCGCTCATAAAGCTTCCTCTATGAGGTAGCCAAATTAATAAATATCCACTAATAAGTATACATCAAAGAAAAAAGAAGCTTCCTCACAGAGGAAGCTTTATGAGCGAAATAAAATGTTGATTAAGCAATGTGCAAAATTATAATTTGCATACTTAAAAATTGTGAAAAAGTAATGTGCAAGTTTCTACTTGATTTAATTAGTCATTATCTTTGCTTTTTGTCGTTTTGAATTTATTATTGTTATGATTTTGTACAGTTCGTAGATTATTTAATACAATTTGATTTGATCTATATTTATAGTGAAACATCGGTGGATCGCGAGGCTGTATCGATCGATAACTATATAGATTCATTACCTTTACCTTACCGATCGGTGCCGGCATCATCGATGATCCCCAATAGAAGGCATTTACTCGCCCCGCGTGCTTTTTGGCAGCTTGCGCGAGACCGGAAGTGCGCGGCATTCACTCTCTTGCGAGCCGCCCTTGGAGTCACCACCTTACTTTCTCGCAAGCCGCTCTCGAAAGCACACACGCCAGCAGACAAACACTATTGCGAGGTAAATCAATTAACTTATCGTATTATTCATTACGGCCCAATTACGGTCTTTCGAGTCGGTCTCGTTTTTATATTCGCTTTTTCGCGGAAATAATAATAATCTTCCGAACACAGACATTGAAATAAATTTTTTGCATTGAATGATTCGTTTTTTGTAATACAAATACCTGAGTGTGACTTAAATTCAGATTGAAAAATAACATCAAACACGATCGATAAATTCAAGTCGTTTATACGCTTCATTTACCGCGAGAGATTCACTTTATATGACAAACGTGTGCCTAAGCGCGTGTCACTTCGGCGTGCAAGCTGGAAATTAATTAATGATTAAAACCAACATTTAAGTGCGTTTGGCATCCCCCTCTTAATCGCAATCTCCGAAAATTAAATCTCGAATCACAAATTAATTTGACACACGCCGGTTTAATGTTAACCAAAGCGAAAGAATGGCAGGAATCTGAAATTCCGTTGGTCCAAATATATTCAGCCGGATTCAAGATTACAGACCATGTATGTATATACGTATGAAGCCCGTGTACGTATAGGGCTGACACTGCATCCAGTTTTTACCTTAATTATTTTCACAAAGATGGCAGTCATTGCGATAAAAGCTATAATGTATTTTCTTCAATTGACATAAATAAGCCATGATTTTAAAAGTCAATTGACAACATAGAAACGCATCAGATATAACTCAAGCATTTCTCATTTATACACCGGCTGTATTTTTAGTTAGCAATTATCTATCATAATCATCATTATAGGTATTTAATATTTAATTAATCATCATTATAGGTATTTAATATTTTATTAATAATTAATTAGAGAAGATGCCATTTTCAGTCGGGCTGGATTTGGTAGTCTAATAACAATATTTCTGTGTAAATTTTTTGTACCTTTTTGAACTCGGTAAACTACGCGCTGATTATTCGTCGATCTTAAAGCCACAAACTTAAATCGATAATTGATTTAACTTTTAATGTTAATAAACATTCTATTTAAATCACTAAAGAATTTATTGTGAAAATTGTCACTTGCCAGAGTTCGAATTCGGACTTCCCTACAATCCATAAAGGTCGTCTTTAATAGCAATTCGACCTTTACCCCTGAGGTATGTGTGGTGATATTTATCACAATATCAATAATTATTTAATACTCTATAATTATAAAATAATTATTTAAGAAATTAGTAATTGTGCTTTGTAATCAAATGTAGTCTTATTTTAAGAGAAGAAAATTTGTTTTTTTGCCAGCCGTGTAACCGTTAAAACATCGGGAATAATTTATGTCATTAAGCGTTTTATAAATACCACGTTCTAGATGGGAAATATTTTTGGGCGGAGTGAAGAACGCGAAAATTTGTTTAACTCGATCCCGGAGCTACGACGGATCCGATCGGTTTTTCGTATCGCAATTTGCGATGTTAATCAAAATTACGAAAGAGCCTTGGCGATGGAAAGTAAGGCTATCATAAAAAGCCGCTTATGCAAATCTTCGGACAGCTGTCTCAGGTAAGAAAAAGGCTTTCTATGTAATGGTGAGCGCATATATCCATCTATATGTATAAATTATATGTATATAACGTTTCGACGTTGAGATGGATCTAGCGCAAAGTTCCTCCTTCGCTTTCTTTTCTCCGTCGACGCGCGGACGTCTTCTTTGTCCATGCGCGCTCTCCTGCCAGTCAGCCTTTTCTATCGATAATTTTCTATCGATAACGACATGAGTTATTTTCTGTTAGATTCTAAACCGGGCCGCTTTACCGGGCTTTACGACGGCGAAGGCGCACCGTTAACGCTTCAAGAGCTTGCGCGGAAAATGTATGCGGTTTAACGAACGGTTAACGTACTACGATCGTTTCAAATCTCCAGCCGTATCTTTTATTGGAAGGAACAAAGTAATTCTCACGAATAGAAATATTCGTTTAAAATGAAAATACGTATATATAAACACGTATCTATACATAAACATTAAAATATGTAGGTGAGCATTAATGAAAAAATTAAACTTTGAATAATCGATCTCGGGTTATTTTTGATATTTTAATGAATGTCGGCATACAAGACAAAATAATATAAGAAACTCATTCAAAGATTCGTATTTATATAGTTGCGTTATATTAACGAGAAAAATGTGTTATTATCGCATGTCGTCGAATTAGACTTTGAGTAACTATGCAACTTTCAAAACTTTCTTAATCAAGCAAAAATTATCTCACGCGATAATATTTTATATTTTAAGAACCGAAATAATTTAGAGAAATAATAAATACATAATAAGTTTCTTTAAAGATTACACCCAGATAGCCAGATATGTATGTCTCACACGGTCGCGTTTTAAATTCTGCACCAATTTCAATGTAATACGCCCATTATTCTCGAATTAAAAGCGCGCGGAGATACGTGAATTATTGAATCGAATGATTTAAATAACGGAGAGCGATGATAAATCATTTATTAGTACATGTATTTTGCAGGATTAATGCATTCAGAACGTATTGTGCGCGCAATACTAAATTTCGATGTTTTTGAAATTCCATTGTGTTCTTAATTAGACAGTAACTTGACTGTATTAATCGCATCGCGGTTATAACATAATTAAAATTTCATGATACAGACGGTAGTTATTTTTTAATAATGCTTAGATTATTTCCATGTCGTTTTGCGAATCGATTTAAATGTATTTCGCTCACTATTTTCGAGTTGAGAGCACAAAGTAATACGCGAATCGCCGAATTCAGTTTACATAACACAGCCACGATCGTTTATAAATAATCGGTTGGAAATACAAGGAGAAAAATATTCGGCTTACATTCCATTTCAATAGTACGTACGTTAAATATTTCGAAACGTAAACCAAAACTAGCGCGGCCTTGGTATTTGTTTTTGTGCCTCGCGTTCCCTCGCGCTATGTTTACTTTACACGAGATCGCCGCGCTATCATTTGCACAGTGAAACTCGAACGGGCAGGTACCTATAGTGGCGTGAGTCGCTCTGCGTATTGTCGCGTTACATTTACGTGATTATCGGAATACCTAGGCTGCGTTCGGAGAGCGCGCTATTAGCGCTATTTGCTTGTTCTATCCTTGTTTTACACCTGGTGAGCGATAAAGATAGAATGACGCTGTTAGCGCTAATAGCGTTTCCCCGAACGCGCCCCTAATAAGTTAACAATTATTGTTTCGCGGCGTTGATTAATTTTTCTAATTAATAATTCGTATTTGCGTCGAGGTGACGGTTGTTTCACTGACAATGAGAGGCAGGCACTTCGATTTATACATATACTCCAAAATAAAAATCGAAGTAAGTAGAAACAAAATTTTTAATTATTGTCGTAATTGTTTCAATGTGGGATTTAGCGAGCAACAATTATATATCTTTTTAATGCTATTTCTCCCTTCTTGGATTCGCATGTATTTTTTGCTTTTTTTTTTTAGTCGTTTTGCCGAGTATAAATATTTAATCTTGACCGCATTTTTTGAACCGTTTATCGCATCCCGATTAGTCATTAATTGGCTCAGTTTTATTAATCGTCCATGCGTCCTACATAAAAATAGAATCAGATACCGACTGATTTTTACAAATTTTTCGATTAATGCAACGTTGCGAAGCGCCATGAGGGCCCGGACGGCCGGACGGCGGACGTTCGGTTTGGGCACGGAGACCGAGCATGGGCCGAGAACCGCTCGTCAGACATCGGGTTCTATCGCCGAGTGTCGCCGAGCGTCGGAGCGGTCGGAGCGATACTCGCGAGCCTCGCGACTCTCGCGAGAGATATAAGTATTGGATATTGCTGAAATAATTTAGTACTTAAAGAGTCTTCTTGTGCGCGATCGCGAATTGTAGAAAAATCTGTCTCCGCGGTCTCCGCTTATTTCAACAGTATATAGATCATATCTCGCGAGGCTCGCGAGTCTCGCCATCGCTATCGGATTCAATCGTCGACAGTCCGACGAGTACCTACGCAGTGGTTTTCGGTCCGTGCCAGGTCTCCGTGGAGTCCGTGCCCGAACGTCCTGACCTTTATTTACTCGTTTATTCAGTGTCGAATGCGAATCGTAGCGTCGCGTGGTTGTAATTTCTTCCGTCGGAATACAATAAAGTGCATGTCGCGTGCAATTAACATCGGAAGTGCCGTACAAAGTGTCGCGCGATCATTGTACCCTATTAGCTGATATAATTAGTGCGCACGCGATCACAATTAATCGTGTTTCAGCGAGTGAAAATTGTGCGGGGCGCCCGCGCCGCGGCCGCAAAGCAGCAACAAAAGAACAAGGGAGGAGGCGGATCGCGGGGACCCGGGAAAGCATCGGGCGACAGGGCGGAGCAACTGTGGGGTGAGTAAATTACCCCTTTCTCTGTATGTGTTTATTATAAAATTTTATGAAAGCTTGTACTTAAGAAAAACATTTTTCCGGAAATACAAAATTATTTTATCCTTGTAATAATCATTTTTTTGTAATATCAATTATTCCGAGCACTATTCTAACTCAAATATATTTGTGTTTTGCAGTTCGACACAGTTTGCACTACAATTCCGCTGTTACGCATTGTATTGGTGAGTGATAAATCTCCTATTTTAAACTGAGGTAATAGATCTGTGAAGATAAATTACATATATAGGTATTTAGTATATATAAAATGTATATATAAATATATGCATCAAATAAGGAATATAATACTACAAATAAATATAAAACTTCAAAGATCCATTGCCTTAGAATGAATATGTTATTTATTTCCAAAATTAGGTTCAATATATAATTCTAGAAGCCTGGAATATATATGTACAAGTGTTAGTCGATTTATTGTGTGAGAATGCACGCGCGCAAAATTCACAGAATAACTTATTATATTGAGCACATTTTGCTATTCTGTTAGAAAGTATTATTGTGAGATATCTCAGTCGTCTAAAATTCAGTTCGGATAATCTCGTAAGCATAAATGGAAAATGTAACAGAGAATATTTCACTGGTAGATTAAAAATGATAAAATAAAAAGTGATGATGGATGATAAAAAGATATCTGTGAATAATAAATTATCTATGAATTCTAGTAGAAACATCATTCCGCTTTCTGCCAAGCATTCTCCACACACAAATTTTTTGAGGAAACATAATAGAAAATAGATACTCTTATGAGAGAGAGGGTTATATTAATAATATCAATTAGTTTCATATTAAAAATATATATTATAATTGGTTAAATTTTCGAGTTTATTGTTTAAGTAGCAAAACATACGAAAAAAAATAGAAACATTACGACAAACAAAATATTAGCATTTTTATAAATCAAACTTTTATTTATTTTTATTTAATCATATCACATGAACGATGAAAATCTGAACAAGATATTTGTGTCTTATATAGGTACATTTATGTAAAATAAAGAGGTAAATATTTATTATTTTTCTCTCTTTCTTTCTTTCCTTTTTCTAAATACTCTTTGAATAGCATTTATAGCCTGTAATTAGCTTCCCGATATTCTTCTATAGAATCTAGAATTATATATTATATAAACCTGCACACACGAAAATAGTACTCAGAAAGAAATTATTTTTTAAGTGCATATAAGTATAAATAAAAAAAAACAAAATAATTATTATTAATTATATTTATTTTTATAATGCACAAATTTAAAAGATCCTAATCTTTTACTCTATTCATATTAGCCCATTCATATTTATTAATAAAACTTGATTTTACTTATTAATGTTATTTAAAACAAACTAAAATGATATATCAAATCGAGTAATTATTTTTCCGCAAAATATAAAACATCTATATAAATTATCCCAGATTTAATTAATTGTTGAACTGTCCAATAGCCTTCTTTAAAAATATGTAATTCCATTCTGATTGATATACACCATTCTTAAGAAACTCATGTACGAAATTGATTTTGACCAATTCTTTTATTTTCTACAAAGCACACGTGTGCTTATATAAATAATTTAGTTAAAATATAATTAATTCATGTTACCTTAATTTACGATTATGAATTTATTAGTACTCTTCTTTCATGTTGTGACGAATCGAGCGTTGGCATGCGATTAGGTTGCACAATAACGCGATATATTGTATATTTGGGTCATAATAAGGGATTAATTTAAATGCATAACGCGCTATTGGCGCGAACGTTATAAATTCTATCTTCTCGATTAATATTCGATGCCATTGGTGACTTGTTGATCCGTTCGTCGGATGTACAATACATCATATTCAATTATAACCACACTCATGTAATGTAAATCCCATTATAACGAGTGTGCCACAATCCAATATTGCCACATCTGCCATCGATATTAGCAAGTTACATCTGTGTCGATTTAGTATAATGGATTTTCTATGTACCAACGTTGATATCAACGTCAGGGGATGAAATGATGAATGTCACCGCGCTGCTGTAATCGCACGAGTGAGAAGTTACACGCGTGTATCTTGGGTATCGGTGATATCTGACAACTATTCAAAATTAGTCTGATTTTATCTTAATCACCATATCAAAGAACGCATATGATTAATTAAATTATCGGTTGATGATCCATCGCGAATAAGGCAAAATTACAACGAAATTGGGAAAAGCGAATAAATTCGTATCGACATATCGCGTTCATTTCAATCCTGCCTACTTATAATGCTCGTATTTATTTAAAAGGAATACCGCATGAAATTTTATTTCGATCACGTTTTACAATTTTTTCACTTTTGAATGTATAATTCTATCTCTATATTGACTAATTTTTTAATCTTCTCAGAGCTATACATATATCTTATAATTCTTCTATATAAAATTCCTACAAAGCCTCTTACAAAATAAATAAAAAGATAGCAGACGCTTTTTAATGAACCTTTTACTAATGATATTTCAAAGCAAAGGAAAGGAACTAAATAGGTACAGATGTATTGTATAGTATATAAAAAATAGCACATGAATATTGACTGATTATATATTATCCGGTCAGATATTTTGTACATATAAACTCCTCTTATTGATTTTTCCATTTCGCAGTGATAGAAAACTATCGAGACTGAGAAAAAAATTATGCCTATGCGCGTGTTACAATCGAAAGAAAAGATATATACGAGAGATATATACGAACATATAAAAAAGAGTAAGAGAAAATAAAGAGTTTACGAATGACGCAAATATGACTGTTTTACAAAGCATCTCAGCGATAGAGAAACTCTCATCTGGCATTCGAAAGTTTTTATTTCTTGTAAATCTCTTCATGAAGGGACGATCTAGGTTTCATTTTAATATCTCAAACTGTTTCCGAGACACTTGTCTCCCGCGATGTCGAACACACAAGCCATTTTCTTATCGATCATGTTTAAATGTGACTTTTGTTAGGAATTGCGAATCATAGATCGCTTCATATAAGACAGAGGCGCGCGGGAGTCGGGACGTAAAACTGAATAGGAGTCGCGGCGGCATTATAAACGTCGCGGGGCGCGGATAGGTATTGGTGTGTCGATCACGGTGAGAAAAGTAGTATCGAAAGTGCGGAAAGCCGCGCCGGCATTCCTCCCCTTCATACGCCGAGGCGCATCTCTATCACGAATTCGAATATCCTGCTGAAGTGAAGCTCCTCGGAAGCGCGCGGCGAATGATGAACCGAGTGCCGTTGCCGTTTGAGCGTCTTGAAAACCAGGCCCGAATAAAATTCGACGTTCCGCGGGTGATAAACCGCGATGACGAGAGACGATAAAGGGGCGAAACGATACCGCGGAGAAATGCGCGAATTTAAAACATGCAGGAGGCATTTACTCGGTAGGAATCACTCGACTGCATCACATATAAGAATAGCAACGAAATTTCGCTACGAATTACTTTGCTCTCTCAGCGAAGATAACTAACAGTAATTGTTGTATTATTTTGATACAACGAAAAATGATATTGCTCCTATCACTAATGCTCCGCTATATCGCTGCCTGTGCTCATTTAACGTTCTCAGAAAACTCATTTTACGATCGACATTTTTAAAAGTCGAACGATGTATAGTATCTAATATGCAAAATCGGCTGCGATCGTTTCTCAATTGTAATTTCATTAATTTTCTTTCCGTCAATGCATTTCTGCTTTTGATTAATTCCGATCCGACGCAATTCGAGCCCGACTTGTAAAATCCGATATCGTAGTTGCATTTTTGAACATTATTCACATATTAAACTCGATTCTGGAACTGATGACCCAGTTTCTGAAATCAGTAAGTTAACCGTGCTCTATCGCGTATTGGGAATGAAAAACGTCACGCTCCGATCATCGCATTTTCTGCAGACATTCGGGCGAGATTTAAAATTATTGAAGCAGTACATTTCCTCATTTAACGATCACTCCTGATTTTGTACTTTTAAAGTTTTCTCGAACACGAAACTTCTTTCTAGTGCGCCAAGTGCTCGTCTTTTCTTGCATCGAGTAAATTCATAGTGCGGCATTGATAGAATTAACGAAGATAGAAACTTTCCTGACGAATTATATGTAATGTGTATAGGTATATACGAGACGTATATATGCGAAAGTTCTAACGACCGGATGATGAAAATTAAATTATGTCATCCGCACACGCGCGCGATTATGTATCTCAATCATTGATTCAATCACTATACGTTTCACGAAAAGATTTTCATTTTATACGTAACACAGATATGCGAACTTATTTAGACCAATAACAAGTTAAAAAATAAGCTATATACATGTTAATCTTTGCGTGATTTATATTATTCTGTTTTATTAACAATTATTTGTTTATTATTGAATATATATTGCTTATCTATGTATAACTTCTGTTTATATATTTAATATTATACTGCAACACGTTGCGATATAAACAAAAATGACTATTTTAAATAATGCGATGATGATATTGCAACGATATCATGCGGATAATGTGGTATAAATGTAGATAACCTGCCTTTGATGTAGGTATTGACGAGCGATGCAACTAAGGGCCAGCGCACGTACATTGCCGTAGTGTCTTACGCCACCTTACGTGAGACGCTACGTATCGCCTTACGCGACATGTAAGCCAAACGTACAACAACGCACACAGAAAAACGTAACGTAACGCATGTAACGTATGGTATGTTACGTTACGTTTTTCTATGTGCGTTGCCATACGTTTGGCTTATGTGTCGCGTAAGGCGATTCTCACGTAAGGTGGCGTAAGACGCTACGGCAATGTACGTGTGCTGGCCCTTACTCGTAAACGTAAATGTCGCGATATCTTATTACGCGTGTAAAATGTAGAAGCGATATAAAATCTGCCTTATATATAGTTTAAAAATTATGCGAGCGGGGAAAAAATAGATTTAAACGCAAATAAAGCAGAAATACCTATAATATACTTATTATTTATATGGCGGATGCGTTATTGTTCCATCGTGTATTGTCCATGCTCGGAAGGTGAATCTGCTTTAGGTACATATTTTATCGACCACAAACGCAGTGCATTTCATGGTTGATGCTACATCCGCGAATGCGTTTACAAGTCTGAGGAAGGTATATCGTGGATGAGAAGATTCTTTCACGGGAAGGATGCTGGGTCTCGTATAAAGGAGAGGGCAGCGTTTGGGATCGCAGAAGTGTGTGACATCCCAATTCCGGTTACGCAAAAAATACAGGAAATTTTGAAATAATTTGCATCCGCCGCGATCTTCGAGCTATCAAAAGGAAACGTGAACGGCTTTACGATTTGTGCGCTTAAATCGCATTATTAATATTGACGTGACCGAATATTCGTCGCGACAGTTTATTGCTATGCTTTTTACAACATGATATAATTTGCTGCATAAAAAATGTATACAAAAATAAGATTTCAATAATTCGCGTTATTAATGGGCATGTGGTTTGCGTCTGAATAAATTTTATACGTACATGCAGTTGCATACACGCGATTATTGGAATAATTATCATAATGCAGATTATTAGTTCGCCCTATCAATAATGATTATATAAAATTTGATGAAATTATTATCTGAATGCATGCCACGAGTTGCAATATACAGTGTGTCCTAAAACAAATGATATACGTAACTTAATGAGAAATACTGAAAATTAATTATATAAAAATAATAATTTTTTTAAATAGACATTATTGTGAAATTTTTTACTAAACAAATTAAAATAATCTTAAACATGATTATTTATAGTTATTAGCAACTATATGCAATTATAAATATAAAAGTAACGTTAATTGTGATACTACAAACACAGTATTCTATCTCTATATTATTAAACGTTAATGTATATAACATTTGTATTAAAATATAAATTTTTATTATGATAAGGATAGAAGGAACGAAAATCTCTTATTAGGGAGACGAACTTTTATTATAAGCGAACGAGCAATACAAACTCAACGCGACACAGAAAGCATCTGACTTGTTAGACGCAAGTCACGCACAATTCCTTTGAGTATACATATATACGACATAGAAGGCCACTCATATCGGAGTATTTATTCCTAGAGACAATTATATCATACAACGCTACCGCTAGGATGTGCGTATTGCTATGCCTGGGAATTATTTCCAACATATTAAATGTTTATATATGTAGCTGATTCATTTATTTTTTCCATAACGTTGAAATTTAACAAATTTTAATTAAAATTTAATGAATAGACACCTAGGACACCTAGTATACTTCAATAATTTAAAACATTGGCTCGACAGATTGTAACATCTATATTATATATGCGTTCACCGGTGATTCCGTATAATAAATTCGATGATATCCAATTAATTTATTCGCACGATTGACATGGTTACCATTCTATCATTAATTGTTGAAAGGCTTTAATAAATTAAATCAAAAAGTTGTAAATGAATAATAATAATAATAATTTTAATTTATTATCAGTAGATTTCAACAAAATCTCTTTCAAATGTTTAAACGACTGTATACAATATAAAATTTATGGAAAAAAACTACGATTTAAGGAAAATTCTTCATTTAAATATGTTTCTATAATATTGGAATAGATTATGGTAAATATTTACATTAGCGAACCCCTCTCCAATGACCTTGACCTTGACATATGTTGTCAAGGTCATGACCCTGAGTAACAATCAAAAAGTTTTAGCCGTTGGACTTTCTTCATTAAAAAGTTATTAACAAAAAAAGTTTGAAAAATATAGCAGTTATTTTGAGTATTACAAGATATATACGAGACTAATATACCAAAGTACATGCGTGGACAGAGGGGCATGTTCCAAAGAGGTTGGGGGGGGGGGGGGTGGACCTCGCTTTAAAACTTACAAAGTACATGCGTGGACAGAGGTTCGTGTTCCACAGGGGTCGGGGTGGGTGGACCTCGCTTTACAAATTGTAAGTTGAATCGAGGTTCACCCCGCACCCCCCCCCCCCCCCCGACCCTGTGGAACACGCTCCTCTGTCAACGCATGTACTTTGTAAGTTGTAAAGCGAGGTCCACCCACCCCGACCCCTGTGGAATGCGCTTCTCTGTCCACGCATTTACTTTAGTATACTAGTCTTATATATATATACATATGAGTATTATAAGTTGTATATATATATATATATATATATCTTATAATACTCAAAATATAACTGCCATATATATTTGTCAAACTTTTTTTGTTTATAACTTTTTAATGAAGAAAGTCCGACGGCTAAAACCTTTTGATTGTTACTCAGGATTATGACCTTGACAACATATGTCAAGGTCAAGGTCATTGGAGAGGGGTGCGCTAATGTACATATTTACCTAAATTATTTAGATATAAAGTAAAATTATACAGATTTTTATCTTAATTTGCAATCAATCAATCGAGGAAATCTGGTGCAGTGTCCACGCCTCTTTGAAACTGCAGAGATTTCCCTTAATGCGTATCAGGGCAGACAAAAAAGCGAACAGTCGCACGCAGGCAAATTGTCCTTCTTATTAATGATCAGTCATAACCAGCTATAGTTAGTATGTAGAAAACGAATGCAGCACACGGGCGACAATGAGAACTGTCGAAAACAGGTTAGACTATTTATGGGTTTTTTCCTCACGTAACCACATTTTAGGCTTTACCACTATTCTGCGCTGTTTTTAGACCGCGGGACAATCGCGGTATAAACCGCGACCAGCGGGCGCAAAAAGGAGCGCTCGCTTGCGCTTTTCTTCCAAGTTTCTTGCGTATTTGATGGTATCCGTCATCTTAGATTAAACGCGTATATTTTTGGTCAACGAAGAAAGAGCCAAGTTATCTTTACGTATCGAGTAAGTACCTACTCCGTCGTGTAAATAAAAAAATTGTAACGATTGATGTTAAGATAGAAATTATCGACTTTATTTGGACAAAATCGATGGAAATGATTGTTTCTTTATCTTCAGAATAATAAATTACTCACAAAAATTGTACGTTTCCATCTCTGTCAGAGCAGAGTCGTGTCGTGCTACTGATGTAACACAGCGATTCATGCGTGGGAATATATTTGAGAGTATTTTACATATCGACAGGCAGTTAACAATAATGAAATTTGTCCCTACATAATATAGGGCCGCGAACGTGCTCTCTACATTGGTTCGGTCTCTTTCGAGCAATTTTTTTTTCAGCAAATATCCATAAAAATTTTTGTCCAAATATTGACATGAGATGAGTTTTTTGGTGCGACAAAACGTTTGGAGATATAAAAATGGTGCAGAATTATCGAAATAGAAACTGTTATAAATAACGAATGACAGCTGCAACTTTATTTTTCTGTAGCTATACAAGATTGAAAGATAGTAGAGATTATTTACAAGTTGACGCAAAAGTAATGCATTCTGTTTGATACAAAGGAAATAATTATGAGAATGTATGCTCTTTCTTGTTTAAATGTCCTCAATTGTTTTTATGCGCAATTTGCTTAACGACATAGATTAAACCATTAACCCGCAATCGCGTAAAATAATTCAGCGCGATCAATTCAGCGTTTCCTTGCCATACTCACAATAATTGTAGCTCTTTGTAAAGTTTGTAATATTTCACCTGTGCATTACGGTCGGTTGAATTATAGTCGCGTCATTTTCTCGTGAAATCGACTATTATAGAGTTGCAAGCGAATAATTTATTGATGACTGCAGTATAACACGATACTGATCAATAATCGCGACGAATGAGCGGTTAAATGTAATAATCGCGTCGATGTTAATTGCCCGTTTCATTATTTCTTGTTATGATAACCGCTTGTATATTATTGATCACACATATATATTCGTAGATGTCTCATGGTTTTCCAACGAAAAGCTTCCGCGTCGTCGCTACGTGTGAAACGCTCGCAGTTAAACGGCACTTTGACGTAATTGCTTATTGCGAAAGTGTCGTAAGCAGGTGGGTTAACCCGATCGTTACCGTACTCGAGTAAGCCGACTATGTCGATGAGGCTTACGGCCTTAAAGACATAAAGTTAAAAGCTGATTACATCGATTAATTGGTTTAACTCGGTAAATCTCGCTCGCTTATCTCAACCTTTAAACCGAAAACAGTACAATGGACTTCTCTTAACGTAAACGTTAATGCGACGTGTCAAGCCTCCTATTTAAATTCAATCATTTTGTATGAGATAATCAAAATTATAGTTATATATGTATATAGTGTTTCATGCGCAAAATACAGAATGACGTTTCGATAGGTAAAATACCTATGATAATTTTTTTAATCACAAACATTTTTTTGAAAGATATGTATTAATTTTTGTAACTTTGAAATGTTTACGATACAATTTAATACATAGTCGAAATATGTGTAATTGAAATGTAAACGTAAATTTGGCACGGCATTTCCGTCAGTAACTTCGTTATTTGAGTATTCGCGTTTTACACGTTCAGCGCTAATTGCAGCTGCTTAAATATGAGTTTTATTTGTCTAATACGTATACGAGGTTGACGAAAATCAGACCGTCACGCTTGGCGTTAAGGCTCCTGGATACTCACCGGGGCCATTTTGAATTCCTGTTATCGAGGCGAGGAAAACAACCTATTTTGTCGTCCACTATAGATTTCCAAATAAAAATACATATCAATAAAAAAATCATTATGGATCGTTTCATAACACTTTTAAAATTGGCCGACAACTATTCTTTTCCCTCC
This sequence comes from Leptothorax acervorum, assembly GCA_035220615.1. NCBI lineage: Eukaryota > Metazoa > Arthropoda > Insecta > Hymenoptera > Formicidae > Leptothorax > Leptothorax acervorum. The sequence goes on from JASTWQ010000772.1 coordinate 74,947, forward strand.
ACAATAAACTAAACATAGCGTAATGTCTTTTTATTTGGAAATGCAGTGGACGACAAAATAGGTTAAATAGGTTGTTTTCCTCGCCTCGATAGTCGATAGCAGGAATTCAATATGTCCGCGGTGAGTATCCAGGAGCCTTAAATGTTAAATACGAATAAGCGACATCGCGGATAAGCGTCTGAACTTATGCAAATCGCACAAGAGGCACTGAAAGTTGCCACACTGGCACGATCCCGAGTTTAAGTTCAGGTACGTGGAAGTATATATGTAATGCACGGTACGTGAAGAAAATTCCCATTGGTCCCGACAAATCGATTCGGAGTATAATTTGGCAAGGAAATCGGATTTCCAATAACGATGCGACGCTGATTATCATGCGATTGCCACCTTGCAGATCGACGCCGAGACGGAATGAGAGAGGCAGATACCAGTGTGAGAACGCACGAGAATATTTCTAGTCAGTCGGAATTGCTGCCGTTGCGATTCTTCGTGAAAGCTCGTAAAATATTTTTACGAGGCTTTCCCCTGATTATACCGTCATCGTTTCGTATTGTGAATGAATTATTGTTTCGCCGTATCAAACGTGGCGAGTTTCGCAGTCGATAAAATTATTTTGATATTTACTCGTATTT